>PVKM010039377.1:0-13768 GCA_004027735.1 Carollia perspicillata | reverse complement strand
CTGCAAACATCCCCTGACCGTAGCGGCCAACCTCCATGACGTCAGCTGGCTCCTGTGGCTCCTTATCGGGAGCCATCATGTCATGGCGCCCTCAGGGTGGTCCCAGACACCTGTTCCTGGCCCCCGAGTCCACGGGACCTCCTTCCTGCCACTCCCACAGCCTTTACCATCCGGGCCTCTCACCCTCCTGGAATTCTTAGCTTGCTTCCCCAGCTCCGTGATATGGGAACACTGCAAGCTCCAGAGTCAGGAGGACCTGGCAGAACCCAGCTCTCGTACTTCGCTAGCTGTGAACAGGTCAGGTTATCTCTGAGCACATTTCAAAAAGGGCCAATCTTCTCCAAAGGCCACTGAAAGTCCAGCGCCTTAACACACTGGTGACACCTGGTTCACACGCAGGCAGTAGCTGTTAGCTGTCACCATCATCGCTGTCATCGGTGCTGTCAGCAGCATACTCACATGGCCCTGGGTCATTCACACAGTTGTGACAACTTGGAAGTGCTGACATAGAAGGCCAGGGCTGCAAACTCCAGTGCCTGCCCTGGATAGAGGCAGCTAGAGTGTTAATGAACCCACCACTGGGGGCTTTGAGCCTATTGAGCAGTGTGACTGCTCACAGCTCCCTCTGATTGGACTAAAGATGGGCATCTGATTTCAACCCAAAAAAATCCATTGGCTGGTCAGGAGCCAATCAGATCGGGTCTGTTGCTCAAATCCGGGTGGGAGGAAGAGATGCTTTTAGGTCTTGATCCTTCCCAGGTGGGCACTGGGTCGATGTGACTAAACTTGGCCCTGGGCTCCCCGGCAGTCTGAGGAACTGAACCAGAGAGAGGAACAGGCCCACAGTGAGCAGCAGAGGCAGGTGACCATGTGGATTGGGAAGGGGGGGGGGGCGGCTTCCAATCCTGGGGAGGGAATGCCTGATCCCTGGGGCTGTCCCTCTGTCCCATTCAATGAAACGATCCCTCCAAGGCCAATTTCCCTGAAGTAGGTAGAAGTATTCTTTAGTGTTCCAGATACCTTCCATTTTCATATATTGCATTCAAAGTCAGGGTCAGCTGTCCCTAAAATTATCATAGTTGGTCCACGGACCACACTTGGGAGTAGTAACGTTCTCTGTAAGACAGTTTTGGCCTAAAGAGTAAATAATGACAACCCGGCCAATTATAATGATAACAAGGTCTTCTTTGATCACACTTTTAAAATTGCAATATCCCCAACTCCTTACCCCTTACCCAAGGAATTGTGTTCTGTTTCCCCGTAATACAGGGTGGGGCAAAAGCAGGTTTATAGTCGTGAGTATGCAAAACACAGAGTTTATTCTTGTATTATTATCTACTAATTACTGCGTTATCTTCCAGACGAACAACGTGGCCCACCCTGAACCACTGCCATCTGTCACACCACCACTTTTCCTCCCGTTGAAAGTGCCGTTTGCTCTGAGGCACCTGGTATGTGCCACTAAAAACAAAACATAAAAAACTGCTGATTGAACGACATGATGCCTTAACAAGTCCCGAATTCATTAGAAAAGTCGGTGACACCAACCACTCATTGTTTTAAAATTTTTTTCACCTTCCTAGGGAAATGTGGCCGTTGCTTTTGCCTTTACCACTGCTAATGGGCTGATGGTAGCAGATCCTCCTGGAATCATTTCAATGGCCAAATGCAGTGCAACTGCATCCGCCCTTCGGTGTCTTCCTTGCCTAGGGCCCATGAAGCACCGGGGTGTTGCTTTACCATAAAGAATGGAGTCAGAATGACCACTCCAAGGACAAATGCCCTGTCACTCCACTCTCACGCCCTCTGTCTGCCCGCACAGTGGCTAGGAGGAATCCCACGGAGCGGAGTGTTCAGACACTGAAATGGAAATGAAACTCAACACGCACAGTTCCAACAGTACACACAGCCCAGCAGAATGACAGCTTCAGGAATGGCTGGACCAAGGCTTGCACATGAATCTACAGTGACAAATACATTGAGACCATGGCCTTCCCCGAGCAAGCAGAGGGTATACCGTCTTTGAATCAAGTGCAAAAGGTATCCCAGTTTCAAAGATATTAAAATGGGCATGCGGGGGGGGGGCTGTCTTTCGAGGTTATGAAATACAGTATTTATTTTACTTGTTTTCATCCCCTGTCCTGACTTGAATGCAAACTCCTCAGAGACAGAGATTTTCGTTTCTCCTGTTCTCCATGGGGATTTTCCAAGCCAAGAACAAATCCCCGTAGTCTAATGGGGCTACTTATAGTGACCAGGATGAAGGACACCTTCAGGTGGGCTGCCACTGGGACTGGCCCCCTTCTCGGAACCCCCTGTGCCACGGGGCACTTGGTACCTCCCATTCCCAGGCACGCCCCTCTGCAACAGCGGCTCCTCTGACCCGGGGAACCTCATGCCTGCAAGTTTTCCAAAAGCACTGGCTGAGAGCCTCGTGCCATAGCTGCCAAGTTCACCAAGGAGCCCGGGGGGCGGGACCTACCAGGCTGATGCTTCCAGCCGTCTGCACTGTTAAGACAAGGCCTGTTATCAGCTGGCTTTCTGCAGAAGGGCTCCAGCCTGCCCTTTGTGCCTTATCTCTGCCGCCTAGACAAAAGAAAACTGTCCAGAGCCAGCCTGTCCAAGTGTTATTTTTTCCTTCCAGATTCAGAAGAGCAGCGGCATTCCCACCTCCCCCTGTTCTTTCCACCAGCATTGTGCGACAACAGGCTTCTGTAGTCTTCCTCCCTTTGCGAGTTGAGGCTTTGGTCTTGGCTGTGGATTTTGATGTGTGCCTTTCTAATCAGCCAGGCCCCTTTCCACTTACCCTGGCCCCCTGTTTGCCCTTGAACGCATCACAAAGTCCTTCTGCCTTTAGCCAGCACAGGTACCTTGCTACCTTCCTACTGGTCCTCTTGCCCACCCGTAGCAATGACTGCACACGCACACACACGGCTGGTGCTCACGCATGAGATTTCATACTGGTCACCGCTGCATGTGCTGAGGCTCTTGACTGCCTGGCCCTGTACACGCATTGCTTCACTTTGTTCTCAGAGTGACCCCCGGGAGGGGAGGAATTATCAACCCCATTTCACGGAAGACAAGACTGAAGCTCAGAGAGGGTCGAAAACTGCTCCCAAAGGGTGAGTCCCTACCTCCAGAGTCGGAGCTCTTCCCATGGGGCACTGCTCCGCACGCAGGGACGTTAGCGATGGAACAGCCTCTGTGTGCCAGGCGCACGACCCCATTAGCAGCCTCTCCCTCTGGGCTCCTCACTGTCACGTGTCCCCCACCTGTCCTTTTTGTTCCATGCTTCGCCTAGTGGCATTTACTGGGTACAGGTTGCAGACTTTCTCTTTCTTAGGTTTCCCCTTCCATCCTACAGAAGTACATTTGAAGCAAATCTTCTACAGCTCCTTCCCTGTGCACGGCAACCACGCAGGGCAAGACTCCCACCCTAAAGGGGGTCTCTGAGCACCAGACCTACTCGGTGGGGACCCCTGGGGAACAGGAATCTGCATTTTAAAGCGCACCCTTGGCGCTGCCCCAGCCCATGCATTAGGGAGCTTCCAAATCTTTCCTCTCACCTTGTAGTGTCACCCGAACTTTACTGTGCGCTCACCTGGGACCCTACTGAAGGGAGAGTCTGTATTTCTGAGGCGCTCCCAGGTAATGCTGACGCGGCAGGTGCAGGGGCCACACCTTGCACTGAGGGTGCTCTCGCCCTGAGTAAACCAGGGCCCCTCATTCCTGGACAAACACAGGAGCCATCTGGGGAGCTGTGGGAACTAAGCAGCCCCACCCCCAGAAATCAACAACTGGCCTAGAATTAAATCAGTGCCCCTCGGGTCCATTGTTTACTGGGGCAGACTTGCACTGGCTGGCAAAGCCTCCCGTTAACTTTTCAGGAATTTTGTCAGCCGGTTGTGAAACAGAACCCCGACTGACCATCTAATTATGTGAACTTAGAATTAAATAGATCATATTAGAAAACAAAGACATGTACTCAAAACATATCTCTTCTTAATCATCTTACTGCTTGAACTACGTCTGTTCCCTTGAGGTTATTTACATCCGTTTCACCAGCACAGAGGAAATACTGTGTAACAGCGTGCGATTGTGTCTTTCTTACCCATTCTCAGTGACAGGAGCCCAGGAAAGCAGCTGGTAAACATTTGCCAGGGCGCCCGCTGTCCTCAAATACCTGCCTGCACCGTGGCCCCTGGGGGCTTGATAAAAACGCAGACAGCTGGAGACTGACTGCCCACGATTCCCTGAACCCTGCTCTCTCTCTCTGGGTGTGGGACCGGGAGGTCAGGGGATTTTTAGAAACAAGTGACCCAGGAGATTTCTTATCTCCAATGGGGGCACTGTAGGTATCAATTACATTTTCATAATTAGCAAAGTTCCAACTGGATGAAGACCCTGTGTTCACTGCCACTCTTTTCCTGTAAAGAAATCATTCCTGATGTATTCTGAAAAGTCTTGATCTGGAATCCTGTGATTTGCGGTCCCGTCCAAATCCTGGGCAGGGCACTCCTCCCCAGGCCCCGTCGGGGAAGCTCAGTGGAAGCTCCGTCCCCAGGTGTTCTGACTCCAGACCCCACACCCACAAGCGTCAGCCCCTGATTATGTTTTTCCTACTAAAGATGGTGGGCAGCCCAGAATGTTTGTGCTCAAGTGTCTCACCAGGCTCAGGTCCAAGTTCAGACCCTTTGGAAATGACTGGAGAGAATTAAGAGTCAAGAGACCAAACGACTAGGACATCAGGGAAGTTCTGTCAAATTGTAGAACCCGTACCAGGCCAGGTTCGCCTGTGCCTGGGGTGGTAGAACAGGGCAAAATGGTCCTTGTGGGATTGATCGATCCTACAGTCCTTCGTTTTAATCGATAGTCATAAGCTCGACATTTCCCTCCCATCAGTTAAGAACTTGCATTTATTTCCTCACTCGTTCCTCCAGAAGCCCTGCACATTCGTATTCCTGTCACTCTGTAACAACCAAGGAAATGATTTGATTCTTGAAACTTGCCCGAGTAGATAACATTCCTCAGGCCTTCATCTCTAACTGTGGGTCTTGGTTTGCTATTTCTGCACAACAAATTATCACAGACTTAGTGGCTTCAAACAACACAGGCTCGTTCTCTCGCGGTTTCTGTCCCATGCCAGCAGTCCGGGAAAGGGTCACCTGGACCCTCTGCTCAGGGGTCCCCCAGGCTAAAACCAAGGCGGGTGCTGGCCAGAGATGCATTTCTCACCTGAGCTCCTGCCACCACCAAGTACCACTTAGATTATTATTTACTGAATTTTTCTCTAAACAGACTCACTGGAGAAAAACTCAGTCCTGTCCTCCTCAGTCATGTCCGTCAAAGTTCCAGGTTGGATGGTCTTGATCTTCTTTTTCCCTAAAAACATGCTAGAATAAACCTCATTATTTTTAAAAAGTTGTAAAGGTTTTATCTAAAACCATCTCGTGCACCAGTTCTACACACACCATCCTTTAGAATCTCTTGCTCTACCCCACCTGGGCTTCCTGTCCCCACATCAGCACTACCAGATTCTGGACACCTGGCCAATTCTTTTTTTGCCAGCCAGTCACAGAGAAACCACAGAGTCCTGTTTGCCAGACCTGGACAAGGGCAGGCCTAGAGACAGGTATGTATTTTTTCATATGAAGGCCTCCATAAATTTGATACACAGGTCATCAGCACCAAAAATGAGTTTCCCCTGTATGTCCTAAGTGTCCACAGATGTTTTCAGGATCTCCAAAAGTGTCTCCCAGGATAGTATTTGATCTTCACAAACTCTGAGGAAGTTACCAGCATCCCCACTTTATAGGTAAGGAAACTGAGACTCAGAAGTGACATGGCAGACTGAGATGCAAAGAGAGGCCCTCTGACGCATTCAGCAATGTTTTTCATTGTTCTCTTTCCCCAGATAACATGCTAGTTCTTCCCCACTGACCATTTTCCTTTCTCTCTTAGTAATAGAGCTTACAAATTGGGTAGCTGAGCATATGGCTGCTAAGAATAAACACTGCATTTCCCAGCTTCTCTTGCAGCTAGGAGTGGCTGTGTGACTAAGTGCTGGCCAGCTGGACATGAAGGGAAGAGATGTGTGCAACAATGTCTAGGAAAAGCTCTTCAAGCGAGTGGGCATACCAGTCTTTCCCCTTTCTCTTTCCTGTTGGCTGGAATGCAGTCATGATGGCAGGAGCTTCAACAACCTTTTTGGATGATGAGATGACCTTGGTGAATGGACACCATGCATAGTGAAGAAACAAGCTAGAAGGATCCTTGGTCCCTGGGGACTTTTTTGAGCAGAACTGCTCTCCCAGCCCTAAATGGCTTCCTCTTGGACTGTTACATGAGAGAGATACAGACTTTTACCTTGTTTAAGTCACCGTTATTTAGGTCTCTGTTATGCACAGCCGATCCTCTATACAACTACATAAAGTCACACTGAGGAAGGGAGAGGCCAAGGTCTCAATGTCCCCATTCCACAGAACAAGTCCCTGTTTTCCTGAGGACAGAACACCTGGCCCACAGTTATGAGAACAGATAAGGTGGCTGGGTCACAGCCCACAGGCGGGCTTTGTAAATGCAAATCCACTTAGGTAGAGCCTGGATCCAAGTCCTCGGTCCCTGCCACCAACAAGCAATCTGGCACCAAAGATCCATTTCTTCTCGAGCTCCTCTTAACAATGTGTGTCCCGAATGCCAGCTGCTCAGCGGGAATTAAAAAACAAAACCAAAGCGGCCCCACTACGCATGCCAGGCACTGACAACATCAGATGAAAGCCAGCCAGGCTGGCGAGGCTCTGATGCCTTCTTCCCCCAGCCCTTCTGAGAATATACGACATAGCAGATGATGGTAATGGGGGGAACTGAAGTGCTATTAGGGGAGGGAAAGTGAGTCCAAGCTCCGTAATGCCTGCCCAGAGACGGCAGGGACAGAAGGCGCGGCTTTGGGCAGAAGCCTGTTGGGCGAGCCCAGAAGGATTGTCATTTCCGGAAGCATCGCCAATGCTGGCTTAACCCTACTGGGTTTGCAGCGCTGGTCCAGCCCCTGGGATTCTGCCGGCATGTTCTCACTTCTCGGATTGTGATTTCACACATCAGTAACAGCGAGAAGTGGAATCCTTCCGGCTTGCAGCCGCCTCCAGGCCTGACTCCCCATTGGAATCTCCCCAAGTCGCTTCCAATAGCGCTGCCAATACGTAATTTCTGGCTTATTGATTTTCACCGCCCCTTCTCCATTAGCTGCGACAAAGGAGACAAGATACTGCCGGCCTGGCAGAAGGAAAAACAATTAATTGGGTGTCAGTATCCAGAACTGAAGAAATAGTGGGAGCCATTCATACTATTTATTTATTGCCCACAACATGTCAGGTGTAGTGCCGAGTGATCGATACCTTTGGTTTAGTGATAATGGCTGATATTCATGGAGTATTTACCATACGCCTGGCACTATGTTAAATACTTTTACACGTGTTAGCCCGTTTTATTGTCTCAGAAGCCCTACGGTGCTGTTCTTGTCTCCTTGTTATTGATGAGGGAACTGAGGCAGAGCAGTGGGAGGGATTTCTGAAAGACACATGGCCAAGAAGTGGTGGCAGCTAGGGCCGAGCCCACGCAGAGCACTCGGTGCCCCGTGAAGGGTGAGAAAAGGCAGCACGGGTTCCACGCCGTCTGCTGGCATTGTCCCACGAAGGCTGCGGGAAGCCCGACGGGAGGAGCGAGAGGAGAGTGCGTGCAGCCTTGCCCATCAGACAGATGGAAGAGGCTCGCCCATCTCTTCGTCCTCGTCCTGGGACCTTGTGGGGGACGCGGGAGGGGGGCGGAACCCAGAGGGGCTGGTCCTCTCCCTGCCGTGCTTTCTGAGCCCTGCAGACGAGCAGAGGTTTTGTGACCCGGGCCACGCCGGAGAGCCATCTCGCAGGCCAGCGGCCCCTGAGCTGTGGAGGTCAGGCCGGCAGAGGAAGTTGCATGGACTGCCATGACCCTGAACCTCCGCGCCTGTCACGAGGTCTCCCCTGCCCGAGACCACGCCCTGTGAACAGGGAACCAATAAGAGGTGAACAGCTTGCTCTAGAGGAAGGGAACCAAAGAGTTTCCAGGAGGCCTGAGGTCTCCCGTGCGACCCTTTAGACTGCCCGAGACGGTCCTTCAACCTCTCTGTGTTCAACACCCACCGACGTGGGGAGGCTGATGGACAGGCAGGGGGCGGTCTCCGCCTTGTCTCCCCTGCTGTGCCATAGTGACAAATCAAATCTATAGAGACAAAGAGTAGAAGACAGAGGACCAGGGGCTGGCAGGACGGGGAAATGGAAATGTGTTGTTTTGCGGGGACAGAGTTTCAGCTTTGCAGAATAAAGAGGTTCTGGAGGTGGAGGGTGGTGACGGCTCTGCAGGAGTGGGAGCGTCCTTAATGCCACTGAACTGTGCACTTGGACCGGTTAGAATGGGCATTTTTCTATCAAATACATTTTCCCACCACAAAAACGTAACTAAAGAAAGCTGCATGGGAGCCCCCAGGACACGATGGCCTTTTTAAACTCACACCTCCAGGGGGTGTGGACTCCAGTGTCCCCGATTTCAAGGGTAGCTATCCGCCACTCCCAGCCTTCAGGCAGGGGGGACGGTGACACCGCCCAGGGTCTAGAAAGACGCTGAGGGGGCGGCAACCAGGTGATGCCCTTTTCTCAAACCACTCTCACCCAGGGTGTGTCCTATGCAGGATCCCACCGCGGTCATTTCCAAGGCGTCTGTCCCTCTCCCACCGTCTCCCTAGGACTGGGCACCTGTCATGATACTATTTATTGATGCAGCCACTGACGGAGGGAACTCCCTGAGCCCTCACGACCCCATGAGGTAGGTACCACCCTTGCCTTCGTTTGAAAGGGGAGGACACTGAGGCACAGCAATGTTCCGTCACTCGCCCAAGCTTTCGCAAGTGGCTGGGGACGGAGACGGGACACACACGCAGGCCGGCCGGCCGGCTCTGGAGCCACGTGCTCCGTCAGCCCTCCCGTGGCCGTTCAACAAGCCGTGGATCTCACTCGGGAGGGAAGGGACTCCCCAAATGGGAGGGGTTTTGAGGCTGATTCAATCAGGGTTTTTGTGAAGCCAGGTCTCATCAGAGAAGCCATCCACTGCCATGAGGATGCTGATGCCAGTGGCCGTCCCTCGCAGTGAGTGACGTCCGTGACCCAGGGCACCCTCTCCTTGAATCCTTACCATCCTGCCAGGAGGGCAGGTCCGACCCCTACTCCGGAGATGAGGACAGTAGGGCTCGGAGTCACCAGCCAGCTTGCCCACGTCCACACCTGAGCTGGGACTGAAAGGCAGGTGCGGCCAACGTAAGAGCCTCTGTCTGCCCCCGGACCCAGCTCTTCTCAACCAAGGCCTATTTGCTCCACCCCTGGGGTCCACTTGGCAATAACTAGAGATATTTTGGCTGTCTGGACTCAACAGGGCGCCGGTGGCATGTGGTGGCTGGAGGTCGGGGATGCTGCTGAACACCCGGCCGGGCCCAGGACAGTCCCCACCACAAGGAACTGTCCGCCCAGCATGCCAACCGAGCTGAGGTGGGGGCCCTGCCTCACCCCCAGGCTCTGAATAAAAGCAGTGCGGCCCTCTCGGCTTTAGGTTTTTAAAATGTCCCCCAAAGTCTTAAAATACACCCCGTGGCGCATCAGCCGTGGCTATCTCTGGGCGGTGCGAATGCTGGTGAGTTTTATTTTCTTCTTTTTGGCAAAACCGGCTTTTCTAAATTATCTTCGATGCATATGCATTAGTCATGCAATCAAATAAGTTTCAGCTTTTTAAAGAAGCCCAGGGTTCCGTGTGGGAGGACCCCTCTGAGTTTAAGGACAGTGGGTCAGCTTCAAGGGCTGGCTCCGAGGGGCAGTGGGTGCTCCCCACTCGGCCTTCACCTCTGTGAGCCCCCCATTTTCTCATTGGTGACATGGAGATGACACGCTCCCGGGTCTGTGCCACCTCCGTCCTGGGTGGGGGACAGCCACCCGGAAAAGAGGAAAGAAGTCGATCGTGAGGCACCCAGGAGCCTGGGTGGAGCGCCTCTGTCCTCTCTTGGCCTCTGCCTCGTGAAGCTGTTGGCCTGTGGGCGGAGCCTGGGTGACCACCAAACACCTGGCATGCTACCACATGCCACCCATCAGTCCCAGGCTGTGACCCATGGAGGTAGGCTTGGCAGAGTTAGCAGATGGGGTAGTATGTCTCGTGCAATACTTAGGGCATACTTAAAATATGACTCGTTTATTTGAAGTTCCAATTTAACTGGGCTTCCTGGCCCTCACACGGCAACCCTACGGGAGGAAGAGGCCAAGGGCGGGGTGTGGGTCCTTATGGTGACAACTCTGTTCCAGCTGGGCCGTAGTGCCCCCTTGTCATCTCTCTGCTGGGGTCTGAACCCTAACAACCCTAACTGATTCGACCTCTGCATCTTTCTTGAAAGCACCTTTTAAAACCTCCCTTTCCTCCACAATAGGCTCCCCATAGGTCAAGGCTAAAGGCTAAGGTCCTCAGCCAAGTCTGTCCTGTGCACCGCCGTACCTGCAGGGCCTGGACATACAGGGACGGGGGGACACCAGCAGAATGAACACACGTGCTGTCTCCGGGGGTACACAGTCCCTGCTACCCCCAGTGTCATTGCTTATCACCCCTCCCTCCCTCGTACCTCCTGCTGGGCCGCCCCGAGCTTCCTCCACCGTCTCCTACCTGCCTCCAGCCCAGCCAGCCCCTCCCAACTCCACTCATTCTCCTCCTCTCAGCTTTCCCCTGACACCCACCAGGGCTTCCGTACTAAAGCGAAGGCCTCATCTTTCTGGCGTGCAGACTATGGGGGCACTAGTCCCAGTACTCATGGTCCCATGGCGTAGATCCTCCCAACCTCAAGGTTACAGGGGGAGCGGTTCTCCTGCGGATCACCTTTTGACCCCCAGTAAGGGTGAGGCCAGAAGTCCCGGCCACGGGGTCTGGCTCCAGCCCACACTCATGCCGGCTCCCCTCTTCGTCTCCGGTATGTGGCAGTTTCCACTCTGGGCAGCAGTTGCCTCTCCCTTGAATGACCCTTCCACTGCCCACGTGCTCCGGGAGGGGACGGGCCATGGCTTGTTCCCTGCTGATCCCCGGCTTGTTCACAGCAGCGTGGTATGGCGAGTCTAGCCTCCCCGAGCGAGAAGGTGGACGGCATGTTTGGGGACTCACGGTAAGGGACACACTTTCATGAGACAGGCCTAAGCGGCCTCGAGTGAAAGTTGGGCCAGAAGTATTAGGCTTCTGGTGGAGTGGGCTTCCTCAGAGGAGCTCATGCCCACTGGGGCTCGATTCCAGTCTGTTCCACAGGCTGAGTCGCTGTCTGTACGCATGGTCACCTGGTGAGTAAGCCGAGGAGCCAAGAGAAAACCGGGGGCAGGGGCTGGGCCGTCTCCAAGGCAGCCTCCTCTTGGCCCCAGAACAGATGGGAAGAACACCTGGGGCTGTGTTCTCACTGCCGCGCCGACCCCCACGTCAGCCCCTTTCTCCTCTGCCTGCCGACACCAGGCTCTTCCCAGGCTCCTGCACAGCCTGGGGTGGGACGTGCCCCTGGTCACTGGGCCGTAGAAGCAGGTCTCCCAAAGGTTCTAGGAGGTGGATCTTCTCCGATGAAGAGACACGGGCTCACAAAGAGCAAGCCTCTTGCCTGGGACCCTGCTTCCTCCTCAGAGGCAGGTGAGGACCCACACCTGGAGCTGTGGTAACCATCCTACGAGATGACAAATCTCAGGACCCAGAAATGTGCCCAGAGGAAAGGCCTGGGTCCCTGGTGCCACTCAGGGCATCAGTCTACCTCTGCTGTAGACCTCTGGTTAAAACAGCAACTCGGCTCGTCCTGTAACACTGTCATCAGGGTTTGCGCTCCTGGTCTTACACACCCCAACGCATCCACCGCTCCCTTTTACCAATGCAGTTTATCGGTGGTATCAATGACGCTCTCTGCCCAGGATGGGTCCCACTGGCAACTCAAGAAGAAGGCCACTTGTCTCAGCAGGCTGGTTCTCTGTCCACCCCGATAGGTCTGGAATCGGAGAGACGGAGTTGCCGGAGCTGGGTGTTTGCATGTCCTTGGCTTGGCATCTTCGCCTCTGCTCCTGCAGGCCACACACACGTTCAAGGTCTGTGCTGAAAACTCCCCAGCCCCGAGCCTGTCTCAGGGCTGTTCTGGTGCCTGCTGCTCCTGCTTTTTTCATCTCCTTCCTGAAGTCCAGCGCGCAGCCCCACTGCCCGCTGTGGAGGGAGCTTTGCATGCAGGCTCAATCATTATTGATGCTTTATGCGTCCGCAGGAGGCAGCTGCCCGGGGCTGGGCTGCTGGGGCCTCCCACAGACGAACCCCTGCTCCCCATCCTATCAGGCCCTCTGCCACACGGCGAAGAGCCCGGCGCCCTGAACCTAATAGACCTGGCTCCAAACCCCAGCTCTGCCCTCTTAGCTGAGCATCCTCCCGCTCAGTCCTTCCCCTCTTATCCGGAAGGTGGGCATAGGCAGAGAACCTACCTTGGGGTAGTGTGAGGGCCAGGTGGCTGTATGGAGATCCTTGACACAGTGCTTGGGACACTTCATAGGGGACCACTATTAGCTATTCTGGGTCCCGGAGGGCCACTCTTAACCCATCGGCATCCAACCTACTTAGCAACCAAGCACTCACTTTGCAGGGGACTAGGGCAAAGACACAGGTTGGTCATAGGGACTAGGGAGGGGTCCAGAGTGTGAGCACATCGAATCCTTGGGGCTGCCACGGTTTACAAAGGACTGCTGCAAACATGAACTCACTTAATCCTCCCGATGATCCTCCAGGTAGATCCTGCTACTTCCCCCTTTGTACAGATGGGGAAACTGAGGCTCAGAAAGCCTAAATCATTTGCCCAATTTACACAGCTCCTCAGTGGCTCCAAGGTCAGTGCTCTTTTCACCATCTTTTTATATGTGAGGCTAGAACCCAGGGACCTGCTCCTACTCAAGGAGTCTCCCTCCCACCCTGGAGAGGGGCTCTCCGAGAGAGGGGCCTGCAAGAGATGGTCCTGAAACAAGGGGGAGCTACATAGACACCCAGTGCTGAGCTCACAACCCACTTCTCCCCCATTTAGAGGGTCTGCTACTTCCTGCTGTGACCTGAGACAAGTGACTAAGCCTCTGGGTGTCCCCTCTGTCTCTGTGGCTTGGGGCTTACATCGGTGCCTTCCTCGTGGGCTGTTGTGAGTTGAGGCAGGAATGGAGGCCACACCCCATCATTTATGAGAGTCCCCCATCTCTGGGGTGGTGCAGCTGTGAGTCCATTCAACCCTGCCCCTCCATCAGGGAGGTGGAATGTGATCCAAGTCCATCCAATCAGAGCACCCCTTCTGCCATCCACCTTGCCACACTGATTGGGGCATGGATGGACACATGACCCAAAGAGGACCAATCCAATCCCCACAGGAACTTCCTGAAAAGACCTCTCTTTCTGCACAGAGTGGCTAAGCCTGGCCTGCTGGCAGCCACCACCTTCTGTCTGGGCCATGGGGGTCAGATCCAGCTGAACCAAGTGGACTGGGAGTGGGGGAGGGGAGGTTCCCCCAAAGGAAATCAAGATGCTGTTTCTGGAAGAAGAGGGAAGTGGGCTGGGTTGGCCAAAACAATAGATGCTCGTCGCAGACATTATCACCAGGAGGTTCCGGGAACTGAGCTGACCCACTGCCAACTGTCAGACCAACGGTTTCCTGGCGATCCCGAATTACCCAGACCACTCA
>PVKM010039376.1:0-13785 GCA_004027735.1 Carollia perspicillata | reverse complement strand
ACAACCAAGGAGTTAAAGTAGATACGTTCATCCAGACCGGTAGGAGGGGCAAAGTCCCGCATCTGGGTGAGGACTCATAGCAAGGCAGCTGCTGGAGGACTAGGACAGGCAAGGCTGTGGCTGGTGGAGTGGGCGGTCCCACATGTGCACACAAATAAACCTGAAGAAACAACTGGGGAACGAGACAGACTGAGCAGCCTGGGGTCCCAGCTCGAGGAAGTAAAGCCTCAAACCTCTGATTGAAAACACCAGTGGGGGTTGAGGTGGCAACAGGAGACACTCCCAGCCTCACCGGAGAGTTTGTTGGAGACACCCACAGGGTCCTGGAACACACACAAACCCACCCACCCAGGAATCAGCAGTAGAAGGGTCCAATTGGCTTGTGAGTAGTGGGGGAAGGGACTGAAATCTAGCAGAGAGCAGAGCAAGCACCATTGTTCCCTCTTGAACCCCTCCCCCACATATAGTGAGTGCCACAACCAAGCAATGTGGGTTACCCCACCCTGGTGAATACCTAAGGTTCCGCCCCTTACTATGTAACTGGCGCATCAAAACCAAAAAAGGCCCAAATAAAAGAACAAATCAAAGCTCCAGAAAAAAATACAACTAAGCGATGAAGAAATAGCCAACCTATCAGATGCACAGTTCAAAACAGTGGTAATCAGGATGCTAACAGAATTGGTTGAATTTGCTTGCAAATTAGATGAAAAAGTGAAGGTTATACTAAGTGAAATAAAGGAAAATGTACAGGGAACCAATAGTGATACGAAGGAAACTGAGACTCAAATCAATGATATGGACCAGAAGGAAGAAAGAAACAACCAAACAGAAAAGCATGAAGAAACATGAATTTAAAAAAATGAGGAGAGGCTTAGGAACCTCCAGGACATCTTTAAACGTTCCAACATCCGAATTATAGGAGTACCAGAAGGGGAAGAGGAAGAGCAACAAGTAGAAAACTTACTTGAACAAATAATAAAGGAGAACTTCCCCAATCTGGCAAAGGAAATAGACTTCCAGGAAGTCCAGGAAGCTCAGAGAGTCCCAAAGAAGGTGGACCCAAGGAGGAACACATCAAGGCACATCATAATCACATTAGCCAAGATAAAAATGAAGGAGAGAATCCTAGAAGCAGCAAGAGATAAGGGGACGGTTACCTACAAAGGAGTTCCCATCAGACTGTCAGCTAATTTCTGAAAAGAGACCTTACAGGCAAGAACGGGCTGGAAAGAAGTATTCCAAGTCATGAAAGCTAAGGACCTCCATCCAAGATTGCTCTATCCAGCAAACCTTTCATTTAGAATGGAAAGGCAGATAAAGTGCTTCTCAGATAAGGTCAAGTTCAAGGAGTTCATCATCACCAAGCCCTTTTTATATAAAATGTTGAAGAGACTTATCTAAGAAAAAGAAGATAAAAAACAGTAACAGAGAAAGGACAGCAAACTCACAGTTATTAACATCCACACCAGAAACAAAAGCAGACTAAGTGGTCACCTAAATCAGGAGCAAATCCACAGAAATGGAGATCACATGGAAGGTTAGCAACAGGGGAGTGGGAGGAGGAGAGAGTGGAGAGAAGGTACAGAGAATAAGGAGCATAGACGGTGGGGAGACAATAGACAGGGAGAGGGCAAGAGTAGTGTGGGAAATGCAGAAGCTAAAGAACTTATGACACATGGACATGAATTAAAGAGGGGGAATGTGAGAGGGAGGAGGTGTGCAGGGTGGAGGGGAATGAAGGGGGGAAATGGGACAACTGTAATGGCATTATCAATAAAATACATTTTTTAAAAAATGGTAGTTATTCCTCTTTGAATGCTTTTTACAATATTTACTATTTAAATTATCTAGTCCTTGGCTTTTCTTTCTTGTGAGGTTTTTGATTATTGAGTCAATCTCCTTATTAGTTATAGGTCTACTCAAATTTTCTTGAGATAATTTTGGTAGACTGTATGTTTCTAGGAGTTTGTCTATTTTGTTTGGGTTATCCAGTTTGTCAGTATACAACTGTTCATAGTTTTTTCTTGTAATCATTTTATATTTCCATAAAATTAGTAATGTCCTTTCAGTTTCTGATATTAGTAGTTTGAGGCTTCTCTCTTTTTTTCTTAGTCACTATAGCTAAAGATGTCAATTTTAGATATTTACAAAGAACAAACTTTTGGTTTTGTAGATTTTTCTCTCTTTTTATATTCCCCATTTTAAAAATCTGTAGCTTGTATTTTTCTGTCTTCTAATAGCTTTGGTTTGTAGTCCTTTTTCCAGTTCAGGGGAAAGGCAGTGGTTTTTAGCTGGTGTGCCACAAGGCCGTTAAAGTACACATACTTGACTATTTAGACAGGGCCTCTGGCCTCTTTTCCCTTAGAGCGTCACATAAAAAGCCGACCAGAGACAACGTAGCAGTTGCCATCTGCTGTAAACGCCCAGTCTTCAACTATAAATGTGAACGTCATATAATGGAGTTGCATCTGACCAGTCACGTTGAATATAGCTGCATCCAACTGGTTAGTTTTTGTTACTGGAAACACTTAAATGCAAGTGTGGCCACCATATAACTTACTTTATTTAATTTTATTTTTTATTATGTTGTAAACATTTTATTTACTTATTAATTTTTAGAGAGGGAGGGAAAATAGAAGGAGGGAAACATTGGTGGGTTGCCTCATGCTCGTCCGCAGCCAGGTAGCTTCACCCAGGTAGCTTCACCCAGGCGTGTGCCCTGACCGCAAACGGAGCTGGCGACCTCTTGGCTTGTCTGCCAGTGCCCAACCAACTGAGCCATACCTGTCAGGGTGCCACCTGGTTTCTTAAAAAGTCACTCTGGAGCAAAAACAGTCCGTTGTTACATTTTTTTGTTGTAAATCAATAAAAGTTGTATCTATTTTTTGTCAGGTTGGCAAAAAATATTTTTTGGCATGCCACAGAATTTTATGAATTAGTTTATGTGTTTCCTGAGATGAAAAGGCTTGAAAATCGCTACCTCAAGTTATACAGTTGGGTCATTTATTTGAGATTGTTCTTTGTTCTGTTTTGTTTGTATATATTGCCATTTTATTGTTCATAGTTTCAACCTTTTTCTTAAATAAGACCCTGTACATTTCATATAATAATGGCTTGGTGATGATGAACTCCTTTAGGTTTTTCTTGTCCAGGAAGCCCTTTATCTGCCCTTCAATTCTAAATGATAACTTTGCTGGGTAGAGCAGTCTTGGCTATAGGTCCCTGCTTTTCATGACTTTGAATATTCATTCATTCATTCACTCATTCATTCATTCTTTTTTTTTTTTAGAGGGGAAGGGAAGAAGAGAGGGAGAGAAATCTCAGTGTATGGTTGCCTCTCGTGTGTCCCCTGCTGGGACCTGACCTGCAACCCAGGCATGTGCCCTGACTGGGAATCGAACCGCGGTGGTTTGGTTCGAAGGCTCAATCCACTGAGCTACACCAGCCAAGGCAAGAATAAGTTTTTTAAAAGCTACTTTTCACTTACTAGATCTTCACAGAATCAATAAATATTATGTTCTAAAAATGACTGAAGTTGTAAAGATGCTTAAAATTCAGCAATTTTAAATAGTGTTTCAAATAAATGAGAAAAATTAGTCAAAGAAAATAAGAGTAGAAGAAATCAGAAAAGTTGCATATAAAATAATGTCAGAAAGTCATAAATACATAAAATACCTGTTGAAAATTGGTCATAAACCTGGTTGTAAACTTTTTTTAAAGGCTTTATTTTTTAGGGATGGGGGAAAGGAGGGAATAACAGAAGAAGAGGAACATTAATTGACTTTTACAGGCCCCTAACCTGGGACCCAGCCTGCAGCCCAGGCGTGTGCCCTGACTGGGAATCAAACCAGTGACCTTTGGGTTCTTAGGCTGGTGCTCAGCCCACTGAGCCACAGCAGCCAGTGCTTGTTGCAAACTTTTAATCATGGTGTCGAAAAGGGAAAAGTAATCAGTTACAGGAGCCACAGAATCCATGAGGATAAAATAAAAGTTTACACCCTGGTTCATCTCCAAATATTTTAGTATCATTTTTTACTTTATCAAGTAAAAAATAATTCTCCACCTACTTAGCTTTAGTTCTATGGTTAAATGGTTTTGGTGTTTGCACCAATCTACATTTTAGCTTCACTATACCTAAATCCTTTACTTTGATTCTTCTCTGGAAGCTAGATTCTATCAAGTAATAACCTCTAGGAGGGCTCATAGGTGTCATTCTTCAGAATGTGTGTGCTAGGCCCTAGCCCAGTAAGTAGTTAGTTGGTTAGAGGATCCTCCTGATACACGAAAGTTGAAGATTCGATCCCTGGTCAGAGCACACACGGAAATCACCCAGGGAATGCATACATAAGTGGAACAAAAATCAACGTTTCTCTCTCTCTCTCAAAACAGTAATTAAAAAAAAGAATGTGTGTGCTAGTCTGTCTTTGCATTTGAAGGACAACGCATGTATAAAATTCTTAAGCCCCAGTTTCTGTAGAGCGTTGTAGGCCTGGTGCTGTCACTGTACAGTGGGCCAAGGGCCCACCAGCCCTTTTACTTCTTACCTTTTGTCAGTTCCACGGCTGGGTGTCACTGAGAAGTCGTTTTTCTGAAAATCCCTGAGATCTTTCACTTTTACATAGATACACTTTGGCACCGAGCGTTGCCCTGTAAAAGTCGGATGGAAGCTGGTGTTTCCCCTTGTAACCCACATTCATGCTGGGTCACTTGTAGAAGTTTCATTGTTCATGAAGTTCAGTCACTACACCAGCTACTTCTTGCTGTCCCATTTTTTCGTGAACCTTTTATCATGGGACAAGATTGGTTTTTGAACCAATATACTTAGTTTTTCTTCCTTTTAGTTTCTGAAATTATTTTTGTTGTATTTGTAGCTTTTCCACCAAAACAACACAAGTTGCTTTAGTCAACCTTTCTCCCCTCAGGTCCATATCAACATGTTTCCCTTACCTCTGCATTCACTGAGGTTCTCTCGAGTCTTTCCTTTCTGCCTATAATTAGGTTTCACCTGTCTTTTTCTACTCCTTGTGGTTTCTGATATTTTTCATCAGACGTGTGAGGGGCCTGTCGTCACCTTCGCACGGCTCCTCGTCTCCGAGCCCTCCTGCACCCCCCAGCTGTGACAGGTCTCTGAGCTCAGGCTTCTTTGCACTGCTCAGATGCTTGGTGTTTTGTGTCTTGCACCGCCTTTTCCTGTATCCTGGTGGTTACTCGTTCTGATGCTCCAGCCTTTTCCTACCCTTTGCCTGTTGCGTATTCTTGTTAGAAGTTATGTCAAATGCACCAGGTTATTTCTCCCTAGTCAGCTCTATTTTCGCCTTCTTTTTTCTGTTGTTGATCTTTTCTTTCCATTATCCCTGCTTACATTTTTAAAAAACATTTTTCCGTGACTGCTTCAAACCACTTACCCATCTCATCCTGTTGCCCTGTCTTCCTGTTCTGATGTTAGCAGTCGCTGCTGCTTGTGTTTCCTTGGCATTCTTTGTGGCTCCATTCATTGATACATTTCTGTAAACTCTTAGGACTTATTTTCTATATTTTGCCTGAATCCTTTCTTGGATGTAGTATGTTCTGTTAGAATGATATATTTTTAAATGATTTTTCACTGTCAGATTGTCTAGACAGCTGTAATGAAGACTTGTTTAGATTTGTTTTTATTTTTAAAGTATATTTTCCTGCCTTGGCTGGTATAGCTCAGTGGATTGAGCACAGGCCTGTGAAACAAAGGGTTGCTGGTTCGATTCCCAGTCTGCGTCTACGGCATACGCCTGGATTGCAGGCCAGGTCCCTAGTGCGGGGGCACATGAGAGGCAATTACACACTGATGTTACTCTCCCTCTCTTTTTCCTTCCCTTCCCTTCTCTCTAAAAATAAGTAAATAAAATCTTTTTTAAAAGTATGAGGATATAATAAAGATATTTTAAAAAAAACTTTTTGTAAAGTATATTTTCCTGTTAAATCTGCTTTTCATCATCAGTGGTCATTTACTATAGGAAGGAGTAACCGTATTGTGACTGAGAGTTAGTAAGCACTGATTTTGCTTTACATAATTATTTTTTTCAGCTTGTGAGGTAAAATGACTCCCCATATCAACACTGGTTATCCTGATACTGAGCCATCTTTCTCCTTTCCTTCTACTATCATCTACTTGCTTAACCTCTTTGTTGGTCGGTGAACACATAAGATGTGCCAGGCTGTGTGATAAGCATCTTACACGAATTAGTTTGTTTAATCCCCCTGACAACATTCTTGCCGTCGTGATGAGTAGAGTCATCGTTACAGAGCGGTGCAGTCCCCTGCTCCAGGCGGCAGAGCTGGAGCACCAACCTAGGCAGGCTTGCTCCAGTGTCTGGCCTCTGTCCACTAAGCAAACTCAGACGTTGAGCATTTCTCATAACACTTTCTCTTTGCTGGAATCCTGAATGTGTTATATTTTTCAGGTCTCTCTGTGGAATTTGGGACAGTTCTAATTTACACATGCGAGCAGAGTTGCTGGCCTCCAGATCAGCAGACTCCCGTGGAAGAGTTTTGTGTTGTACAAGAAGACCCAGACGAATTGTTATTGAAGTAGAACGTTTCCCTTTATTTATATAAATGAAAACCAATTTTAATGTCCAAGTTTGTGTTTTTGCTTCATTTTGACTACAAGTTATTCATTCTCATTGTTTTTTTTTTTTTTAATTTTAAGATTTTTTTTATTCATTTTCAGAGAGAGGGGAAGAGAAGAAGAAAAAGAGGGGGAGAAACATCAGTGTGTGGTTGCCTCTTGCACACCACATACTGGGGATCTGGCCCGGAACCAAGGCATGTGCCCTGACTGGGAATCGAACCAGTGACCCTTTGGTTTGCAGCCCACGCCACGGTCAATCCACTGAGCTGCACCAGCTTCACTCTCGTTTTTAAGTGTTGTCTCACTATTTGGCACCATGCCAGGACTACAGCGCGATTTAGAATGTCCTGGCTGTGGGCTCGTCTATCCTTCCAGGGTCAGTGGCCTTTCTCCACAGTAGAAGCTTGGAATGAGGCTCCTCTACAGCCCAGAGGGCAGGCACTCCTGCACATGCAGCCCGGTGGGCATCTAGAAGGGAGAGCAGCTGAGGAGCCATGAGCGGTGGTCAGCATCTAATTAATTACACCTGCTGCTTCTGCGCCTCCCCGAACTCTGTTGCAGGCCCTGGGTGCCGACAGTTCAAGCCACTCCTCCTGCTCCAGCTGCTGCAGGCTCCCGTCCGGTGACACTAGCTGTTTATATCTGCTCCATGTTCTCCCAACCCACACTCCCTGACCTCACTTATTCCTACTATGGACTAAAAAGGGCCACACACTAAACCTGACAAGTTTCGGGGAGTCCTACATGGCAGCCTTACAAACTCAGGGACTGAAAGTAATCCCCCAGGATGATCTGAACATAAAACTTCTTAACTAAAAGTGAGTCATGGTGGGTAGTCAATGCCCTAGACCTTTAGCTTCCTTAACAAAGGTCACTCTTTACCTTACGTGCACCTGTCTATTGTAATTTTGTATCTAAGGCAATAACACCTTTGAAATCTGAGCGTAATCTTTTCCGGACCTCTCAAGGCCCAATCTTGGCACCAGAACTCCAGACCACGGAACCCTGTACCACCCGGTGTAAAAGAAGTATGTGTCTCTGTTTGTCCTCACTTTGCTTTCTCTCAGCTCTTAATCTACCACCAGTGGATTTCACATAACCCTCCTTGTGGCTCCTCTTTTCAGTCTGTGTATAAAATAAGATGCAAAACTGCCATTCTCTGGAGAATTTTTTCAGTCTCTTGAGATTTTGCTTCTTGTTACCAATTTAAACTCATAAAACTTATGCCCTGGCTGGTGTGATTCAGTGGGTTGAGCACCAGACTGCGAATCGAAACGTTGCCAGTTCCACTCCCAGGCTGGGCCCATGCCTGAGTTGGGGGCCAGGTCCCCACTTGGGGGGGGTGTGAAAGGTAGCGCACCATTTTCCTCTCACACATGGATGGGTGTTTCCTTCCCTGTTTCTCCCTCCCTTCTCCTCTCTCTGAAAAATAAATAAATACATCTTAAAACATTTCTCTACAGGTTTGAACATCTCTTAAGCTGATATTCCCTCTGCCCTTGCGTTATCACTGGGAGGGGCTCTTGCTGATTTCTGAACACTGCCCTTCCATCCAGCTATCTGTTTTTACAGTCTCTCCTCCATGGGGGAACTCAAGAGTTGCCATTGTTTTAGCTTTAGTTACACAGTTAATAGGCTTGGTGATTAATGCATGTAGAAAGCTACTATTCCAGAAATGGGAATGTATGACTGGACCTACCCTGACTCCAGGAGACCCACAAGCAATTCTGCCTTGGGCCCCAGGAGGACTGCAAGCAGTGAAGATGGCATCTGAGCCGCTGTGCTCCAGGGAGGGAGCATCGCAGAGGAGGGACACAGATAACCGCCAGTCAGCAGATCCAAGGATGCAAGGGGAATAGAAGGGCTGCAGCTTTTATCTGATTAGCCTTTTCCCCTGAATTCCAAACCCCTTATCTACCCTCTTAAAAAGAAAGGTCAGCTTGAGATGAGATGTAAGATGGTCTTTCAGGGCAAGTAACTGCTGTCTTTTCAGATTGCTGGCCAGCTGAATAAAGTGCCCATAAAGATCCAATCCCTGTCTCTACTTATTGGGTCTGGTAGTGAGAGGCAGCATTAAGTTGACTTTCCTGGTTTCATCCTCTTTCCATTAGGTTTTTGTTATTAACCCTTTCCATTCTGCTACCCCTTGACAGCAGCATAAAAACATTCACGCCAGTTGTGTATGGACTTGCTCTCTGCCTGCAGAGATGAGGACACTGGGTGTATACAATTTGGTTTGGTGCTCTGGTAAATAACACATTAGGCCCAGATTATCATGAGGTGGGGTTTTGCTGGTCAGTGTGTGTCTGGTTAGAACCCCACCTGATCTGCCCCCCTGAGCACCTGAGGGAAAGTGGCTGGCTGTGTACAGACTGAAGGGGCTGGTCAGCGAGGCTTCAGGCATGTTGGGTTTTGTGGGGGAGGCAAAATAATTTTCCCTTTTACCCTTTTAGATTCGTAGCTGAGACTCCCCCAATGTAATAAAAGATTAACAGAAGAAAAACAGAAGTTTAACAACAAGTATGCCTCCTGGATATATGGGAGAGACCCAGGAAAACTGAATAAGTCCCAGAAATGATCCAAGCCATCACCTTAAATCCATTCTTCAGCTAAATAAAGATATTAGGAGGCTACGGGGGCCAGTTATGAAGGGTTATAAGGCACAGTAAATAAGGGTAGAGTTGTTATATATTGTTAAGGCAGGTAGTGCAAATAAGTTCAGTGTGAACCCATTTAAATGTAAAGTTGCATATTGCTATTTAAAAACCTAGATCTAGAAAGACAAAGGCCAGGACAAGAGTAGGATCAGGGTACGGATTGAGACTCAGCTTTTACTTCCTCTACTTACATAACCTGTTTGAACTTGTTGGGCAAGTATTTTACACTTTACATATATGCACATAGACATATCCACAGAGAAAAGCAAAGGCCTTCAGAGGTAGGGGTCCAGCCCAACCTAAGCCCAGGGGAGGACACTGGAGGCAGGCGGGAAGCCGAGGAAGGTGGCTCCCATTCACTGGGTGACGAAAGAGAGAATTAAGTCCAGCGTCCTGTGGAGGTCTCTGTTAGGGTTAGCTGCCAGGGTGGGGCCTTGGTGAGAGCCAGACCCATAGTAGCCCGCTATGCAGGGGTGCCCCCACCCTGGTTGGGCACTCTGATGCTTCCTGTACCCTATGCGTCACAGCAGCTGCCTAAGTATTCCTTACAAATCAGCTGGGTGTTTAGTAGGAGAATCAAGCAGTTGATGAGAAAGGCCGTGGAAGTCAAAAGCATTTTTCTGTGTTTTCCATCTTTACCTTTAATCTAATAATTTGTTTATTGATTTTAGAGAGAGAGCATTGATTTGTTCCACTTATTTATGCATTCATTGGTTGATTCTTGTTATGTGCCCTGACTAGGCAGGGATTGGACCCACAAACTTGGCATATTGGGACAACAATCTAACTAACTGTTATTTGGCCAGGGCTAATAATTTTTTAAATAAATATATTTGTCATATAATATTGTGTAAATTTAAGGTGTACAATATGTTGATTTGATACACATACTGTTGACACATATATGATTGCCATTGTAGCAGTATTTAGCACCATTACATAATCATCCTTTCTTGTCAGTGGTTGAGTAATAATTTTTTTCCTATTTTAAAACATTTTCTTTAAGGAACATGAGCATCTGAGAAATACACAGAATTTTAAAGAAGAGTGCTTGCTTCAGCAGCACATATACTAAACTGGAACAATACAGAAAAGATTAGCGTGGTCCCTGCACAAGAGTGACATGCAGATTCATGAAGTGTTCCATGTTTTTAGACAAGTATTGGAAACAGCCCACGTGCCCATCAGTAGATGAGTGGATTAAGAAACTGTGGTACATTTACACAGTGGAATACTACTCAGCAGAAAGAAAGAAGAAAGTCCTACTTTTTGTGACAGCATGGATGGAACTGGAGACTATTATGCTAAGTGAAATAAGCAAGTTGGCAAAAGACAAATGCCATATGATCTCATCTATAGCTAGAATCTAATGAATAAAATAAACTAACAAGAAAAACAACCAAAGACGTGGAACAGACTGACAGCTGTAGGAGGGGGGGAAAGGGGGTGGGAAATGATGGAAAGAAGCAGAAGGGACTAGTAAAGGAATATGTATGAATGTCCCATGGATGTGGACAGACTGTGGGCTACAGGGATAGGCTAGGTGGAGGGGGCAAAAGGGAAAAAAATTAGGATAACCATAATAAACAGTAAAAGAAAAAAACTTTAAAGAAGAAATAAAATTATGTATAATTCTACCACACACAGATACATAAAAATATTAACTATGGTTTTCTTGTTTTTTAATTGCCAAAGGTTCAGCCAAAGTAAAACCAATGAATCACAGAAGTAGTAATTAGTAAAAGTTTACTGTGCACACACTGAAAAGACAGTTTGCAAACTGGGGGCACTCAAACTAAAACAGTGGAATGAGACTCAAGGATATATATATATGTATTTTTTTTAAGATTTTATTTATGTTTAGAGGGGAAGGGAAAGAGATGGAGGGAGAGAAATATCAATGTATGGTTGCCTCTTGTGCGTCCCCTGCTGAGAACTGGCCTGCAACCCAGGCATGTGCCCTGACTGGGAATTGAACCACGATCCTTTGATTCGCAGGCCCACACTCAATCCACTGAGCTACACCAGCCAGGGCTCAAGGATATATTTTATAAAGCAGCTTATACCATGATAAAGCAGTGTCTTCATAGCGATTGGTAATTAAACTAAATTATTGACTAAACTTGTTTGCTTAGGGAAACTCTAAGACTTATCTCCATTTGCTTTTGATTTTAACAAATATATTTTTTGTTTTCACATAATTTCATCATACAAATAGTTTTGTGTGTTTCATTTGAAATTGAGAGCATTTCCCCCAACAGTATTTGGCCAGGACATAATTTGTATTGCTGCAAAGTATTTTTTTTTAAATATGCATCGAAAATACAAATTTTTATTGTTTTTTTTTTAATTTTTGCTCTTGTGATGAACATCCATCCCTGTGGCTCTTTTTTTAAAACTAGTAATATTTGTCATAGGACAAATTCTTTGAATTGGAATGAATGAGTCAAAAGCTATGCATAATTTTAGAGTTTTTGAATCATATTTCCAAATTATCCTTGTTAAATAAAAAAGACCATAGGCCCAAATGGAGTTACTTATGCTAAGCTGCATATCACCAGACTAGGTTATCTGCCTGATAAACTCCTCATCCTCTAAAGGAAACTGACTTTGCACCAACCCACCCCCTTTTTTGCTTAGTAATAACTTTCTCGTTCCTGCTGCTTAAAAGGGTTTTAACAGCTCCTCAAAGCGCCTGCCAGCTAGAGGGCACTGCCTGATTTGAATCGATTTTTGCTCAAATAGACTCAAAAGTTTTTAATATGCCTCAAAGCTCTGCTTTATTCATGCTTGTTTTCCCTATTCTTTGACAAGTGTTATACTTTTTTCTGCCATTTAAAAATATTTTTTCAATTACAGTTGACATGCAATATTATATTAGTTTCATGTATACAACATAGTAATTAGGCACTTATACACGTTATGAAGTGATCTCCAATAACTCTAGTAGCCATCTGGCATCATGCATAGTCACAGTATTATTGGCTATAATCCCTATGCTGTACTTTACATCTTCATTACACTTTGGTAACTACCAATTTGTACTTTTTGTTTTTTTTAAGATTTTATTTCTGGAGACAGGAGAAGGAAAGGAGAAAGGGGGGAAGAAATATCAATGTGTGGTTGCCTCTCACACCCCCGGTACTGGGGACGTGATTGGAACCCAGGCACGTGCCCTGACTAGGAATCCAGCTGGCAACTCTTTGGTTGGCTCAGTGGATTCCTATCCCAATCCACTGAGCTACACCAGCCAGGGCTCCAATTTGTACTTCTTAATCCTTCTCCTTTCTCACCCAGACTTCTAACCCCCCTCTCAACTTTTTGCTGGTAACAGGTAAAAATAATTTACATACATCTTTGCATTTGTTTGATTAATTCTCAATATGCTTATTGATCGTATTGCCCATTTTCTTTTGATTGCCTGTTCACATCTGTTGCCTATATTTGGGGTGGGGGGGGGAGTGACATTCATTTTCTTCCTAATTCATAAGAGCTGTTTACATGTAGAGGTACCTGTTTTCTAACCTGTAAAGAAACCTTGGCGGGCAGGTTCAAACCACAGGCTACAAGGTGACCCTTAGGCTTCTTAAACCGGACAGTGGGTCTGCAGATGTATGTAAAGAATAGGACCCGTTCTGATCATTGTGGCTCAGTAGATTGGGCATCCTCAGGCGAAGTGGGTCCAGGGCGTGCGAGAGGCAACCAATGGATGTTTCTCTACCTCTTTCGCCCTCCCTTCCCCTGTCTCTAAAAAATAAACTAAAAAACAAAATAAGAAGAACACGACCAGGCAGGAGTACAGCCCCAAGTGTGACAGTCCCGCTGCTCGCAATCCAGCCTGAGAAGGCGCAGCCCTCTCCCCAGATCCTAGGCCTGCCGCACCTGGAGCCGACTGGCGGCTGCAGTGCGCAGAAACGGAAGCCGGGCCGCCCTTCCCCCACCCGCTTCCGGCCGCAGCTCAATTCTCCCGCCTCCGCCTGAGTCGCCGCTCGTGGTCGTCCCGCCATGGCTCTGTCGCGGGGGCTTCCCCGCGAGCTGGCTGAGGCCGTGGCCCGTGGCCGAGTGCTGGTGGTGGGCGCGGGCGGCATCGGCTGTGAGCTTCTCAAGAACCTCGTGCTCACCGGGTTCACCCACATCGACCTGGTGAGGGCCAGGCGTGCGCGCGGGCTGAATGGTGGGCCGTGGTGCCCGGGCCCGGAGGTCGGGAAGGGAGTCGGGGTGCGACGGCAGGCCAAGGGGCCGCGGGGTCCCACCCGCGCTGAGGAAGCTTTTTGGCCGGGACGGAGCGGGCCTCGCTGCTCCCCGGGGCTGCTCCGGATACAGAGGAGGCCGCGGGCCCGGGTCTTCCGGGCGTCCCTCGGCGGGACGGCCTCCGCCTCCAGGGCAGCACCAGTTTGTGGCGTCTCTGGGGTGCAGAAGCGGCCTCTCGCTGTAGAGCAGTTCTTAGCTTTAATGCGAGGCAGGAGGTGATGAATTTCTGGTGCACATTGTGACTGTTTAAGTCAGAGGGCCCGCTGAACT
>PVKM010039375.1:0-13815 GCA_004027735.1 Carollia perspicillata | reverse complement strand
AAACCACCAGCCTGGAAGGTTCTGGGTTATTAATCTGGCCCAGTGAGCACGCACCAGCACACTGAAACCCCTTAGCTTTCCCTTACTCAGCTGCTGATGCCACATGCAAAACTCGGAGAAAAAGGAAAGGAGAAAAAATGCCCAACAACGTTGTAGTCAGAGGTGGTTCCGCTTCCACAGCAGATATTTTCTGCATCCACTTCCTTTCATCAAGAGAGACATTCACATGAGAACAGGGCCAGGACGGCAGACTCCCTGACCCAACTAAAGTCACCAGTTCATCTTTCCTGGGCTGTTGCCAACACCAGCAGCAGTGTGAGATCAGCTGGGGGCATCTGGTTACAGAGTGTACTTTTCAAGAAAGCCAGTTAGCACAGGCTCGGGGAGAACTTTGGAGGCACAAGTGTGATCAGGAAGTTGGATACAACTGATCAACCAAGAAAGGTAACAGTCTTCCTAGACGTAAAACTTTTCAGTGACTGGAGAGAACAAAATCAGGGTGCCCTGAAAGGCTTAAGGAGCAGAATCTGTTGAAATTTAAAAAACCAGGCATGTCCAGGGTCAAATTTTTGCCACACAATTAGCCTAATTGTTTCTGCTAGACTTCTGGATGTGACTGCTGGGCTAGAATCCTTTTTCCAGCTTTCATCTACCTGTGGGTCTGTGTTCTGGCCATATCAAATCAATACCCAAATTCCTCAGCTGGTGTACTGTAATGCAGGGAGGCCTCTGTCTATACCTAGTACAGAGTCATGAACAGAGTATAAGCCCCAGTGGATATCAGCTGATGGCTACACAACGCTGCTGGACTCCTGACATTCATCATGTTTTACTAAATCTAAAATAACTTCCACATTTATTATCACATTGGCACCTCACAGCAACCCCATACAGTAGACAGGCATTATTAAATCCATTTCTAGATGGAGAAATTGAGGTATAAAAGATCAACTCACTAGTAAATGGCAGAGATGAAACAGACTTTCATAAGATTCTACTCTAGCCTGCTATGGACTTAAACTTGAGATCAGAGCCCAATATCCTAACCCCCACCACCAACACATGCCAAGCATTGTGCTAGACCTGCACAAGGTCTGGATGGAGGAATGTGCAAGACTGAGGAAGGAAGTAATGAAGACATCAGCCCAGCGAACAAGTGGATGTAAGGGTTAGTAAGAAAAAAGCTGAGAAATGCAAACCAGACTGAAGGGCCTTCAATACCAGGCCAAGGAACTGAGACTTGATTCTATGGACGAAATGCATAATACCCGAGTTTCCCAGCCACGTGCCTCCGGGAGGTGGGGTCGGCGGAATTCCACTGAGAGCTGGAAATGCCTCACAGCTGGGGAGTAAGCAAGGGTGCCTGGTGAGAGAGTAGAGAAACAGTGATTCCGATTTCATGCAAACATTCCTCAAAACCAAAGAAGAAACAGGTAGCAGGTGAGAGAGGAGCCCAGTTGTCTGTCCATAGATGCCTTCCTAGGAGGCATTCAGGAACCTCCAACGAAGATGTGGGAGGCTGCTCTCGACAGAGCCAAGCTTTTCATCCTCCACACTGAGGCAGGAACGAAGGGGAGGGGAGGAAAGAGGGCGGAGACAAAAAGATGTTCACACAAATCAGCCAGTTACTGGCATCAAACCCAGAATTCACCTGTTTTCTCCATTACCCTCGTGCTTTATTACCATTATAAGGGAGAAACTGCCATTCTCTAGGCCTTTTCCCCCCCTAAGTATTTAAAATGCAGCTGTAACAGAAAATATCACCTCCGGCATATTTGTCCTGGAAGAAAAGAATGTGATTTGGAATACCTAATTGAAATGTGCTACAGGAGATAAGGCGGCTGCAGAGACTGACATTTAAAGGTAGGAGACACCATGGAAGACATGAAATATTACTGTTGCCGCCTCAAAGGCAACAGCCACTTTTAGGGAATGGACACATCCTCCAGCTCTGCCTCCTCCTGAGAGCTTCCCCTTGGCCTTGCTCCCCATTTCCTCTGCCAGAGAGTTCTAAGCCATACCTGTTCTGCCTTTAAAACGCACCCTGCCGGCACTGAGAATGCTGAGGGGCAGGCAAAAAAATGGCACCATTCAAGCTCTCTTTTGCTCTTACATACCTATCTCAAAGTCCTAGGTCTTATTTCTTGATGAGGCATTTGTATGCAGGTGGCTAGGCCAGGCATGAAAGGAAAGGAAAGAATCTGTCAGAACATCTCAATAGGTCTCATTAAAAAATTGCTTTATGCCAGTGTGGAAAAAACGTGGTAAGAGATGAAAGGTTATCTGTGCTTAATAACCAGCAAGCCCTGTCCATCGTTAATTGGTAGATATCTCCACTTCTCAGGGGATGGATCTAGACAAGAACGAATTCACTACTCATTTTCTCCATCTATGCTCCAGAATAAGGACAACCTGCCAACCAAGAATCAGACCTAGCACAGCTCGCAGTCACCACATTTTCATCAGAGCTATTTCCATCATGTCTCTATCCACCTAAGCAGCTGGTCACCAAAGATGGGCTCCAGTGAACTGTGGCTCCTAGTATTTAAGCCTCTGGGTAGTCTCCTCACTGGATTAGGCACCGGCCCTGTGACTTGCTTTTTATCAACAGAATATGGTGGAAGTGACACTGAGTGATATTTGAAGCTAGGTCATAAGAAGACTTGGAGCTTCTATCTGGCTCTCCAAGAATGTTTGTTCTTATCATACCTCTTCTTGGAAGCTAGCCACCATGCTGTGAGGAGCCTAGGTCACATGGAGAGGTCACATGTAGGTTCTCTCCAGCTGATTTCTCTCATCAACTGCTACCCATGCATATAAATGAGATACCTTGGATGCCCCAGTTGATCAGGACACCAGGAAACCCTCAACCGATCACGGTCAATCCACAGAATCATGCATGACACACGATAAAAAGTCTGTTGTTCTTATCCACTTAGTTTTGGAGCAGTTTATTTTTTTCCAGAACAGAAATTGACTTCGGAAGTGGGATGCTGCCGAAACAAACACCTAGCACATACAGCACTGGTCCTGGGACCAGGCACGAAGCAGAGACTGAAGCGCCTCCAGGAGTATGTCAGGGACGGAAGAACAGTGAGAAAATTGTTACTGGAGCCTGGAGAAAAGATGGCAAGCATTGTGAAGTGGCAGGAAGTTTAGCAAAACTGTCACCTGCAGTAACATTAAAGTTCAAAATACGCACAACAAACTGATGGAACCAGCTAAGGAAATTTCCAGGCAGACTATCAAAGTGCTAACTACCTTCTTTTATCTCTTTATGGTAAGGTACAGAGGTGAACTAGAGGAGGAGCTGTTCAATTTCCCAACAGAATTTAGAGGAAATATAGAGGATTCGGGATTGAAAGTCTGAAAATTCAAGTATTTTTCATCTGGTAGCCTTTCCTACCAGCAAATGTTTCTCAAAATAAGAAATAAGCTCATGGCATAGATCAAATTCAGGACCCCCTCCTATAAAAGGTAGCCTTAGGATTACATTTAAATCAAAAGCACAACCTAAGACATTTGGTAAATGTAACATTTTGTTAAGTAAGGTGATGCCTTTCAGATTTTGTCAACTAAAAAAATGACTTCTTAGGATATAAGGTTATAACTTCTAACAGTCTTCTGACAAAAATGACTTGTAAGACTCTTAAGAGTTTTATTTTATTCTGGTTATTTTATTCTGGTTATTTTTTGCTTCATAAAAAAAAATTTTATTCTGGTTATTTATTGCTTCATAAAAAAAAACCAAATTTTATTCTGGTTATTTATTGCTTCATAAAAAAAAACAGCCCCAAATGTAATGGCTTCAACAATGTATTATTTCTCATGATTCTGTGAGTCAGCCAGGATTAACCTTGGGGTCTCTCAGTGGCTGCAGTTGATTGCACTTGAAGCTGGTGTTAATCAAGGCGTGGCCTTGATTGGGCAGGACATCCAACACGGCTTCTTCACTCACACACCCAGTGTCTTCTTGGCCTCTCTCTTTCTCCATGTTGCATTTCACTCACCAAGGCCTCTTCTCCAACCTTGGGGTTCTCATAGCATGGTGATCTCCTGGGAGTCACACTTCTTGAGTGGCTTCCGAGTGAGAAAATAGAAGCTGCCAGGCCTGTTAACAGCTACTCCCAGAAGCGTCTCAGCATGTAAACCACCATATGCTGTTGGCCAAAGCCACCGTAACCTGTCCAGATTCAAAGGGTGGCAAGAGACATTCTACCTCTAGATCTTGATGAGAGTGTCAAGCACACATCCCAAAAGAGTGTATGTAACAGAAAATACTATCGTGTACATCTTTGAAAAGTATAATCTACCACAACCTGCTTCTCCTGTGTTTTTTTAAAACTTATATGCCTCCTTGGGTTAGAGAACCCCATATAAGGCTTAGGAGCCAAAGGTATAAAATGATTTTCAGAAATACTAGTGAAGTCTTCATTGCCAAAATGAGACTCTAAAGCAAGGAAATCCAACAGGTTTTCTGGCCTCCACACTGATGAAACTACATGTGGAGGAGTATGGTCATGGCTCAGTGCCGAATGTCAGCAGGGCCAATGGCAAATTGGAGCGTGTTATGGGGAGAGTAATCTGAAGAGTGTAGGATTGGAAATTGTACCATTTTAGAAATCTATGCTACAAAAGCAATGCCACTCTACCTGTGGGGACGTGTGGACAAAATCCCATCTTACCTCCTCACTTCTTTCCCTCTATTGCCCTATGTCATGAACCTCTAGACTTCCAAGATGTCTAGTTTGAATCCACTGGCCTAGACCCTTTCTAAAAGACTCCTTACATATTATGGTTCTCTTCTCTACAAGGGAATGGATATAATGCTCACTGTATGTAATTTGGGGGCATCTATCAAAACTGTCACCATTTTCCCATGTCCAGTATCACTATGGTAAACATTAACAGCATTCTATATTATTTCCAGTCCTCCTCTCTCTCTAGGAAGACAGGAGAATTACATTTCTTCATCACTTACTCTGGCCAAGGAAAGTTATGAACGCATTCACGAGCCAGTACATATGTTCACTGTTCTCTCCCTCTGCTATAAAGAGTCACATGGAGATGGCCACACCATGAAATAGTGGAGCTCCTGTCATTCTAAAACCCTGAATATCTATGATAAGGAGAGACCCATTGTTGACAGTGTTCAGCATGCAATATGAGTGAGAAATAAACCTATGTTGTGTTAAGACACCAAGATCTGGGGGTTTATATGTTACTGCAGCATAATCAGGTCCATTCTGACTAGTATGATCACTATCATGAGAAAATGCATCCTGGGAAAGCATAACTCCCAAATGTGTTTAATCTTTTAGGGACTCAGCTTTATTACATGAATTCCTGAAGCCTAAATACAACTAACTTTCACAGGAGTTCAGGAAGTGATGGGATGAGATTTGCAAGAAGCACTACATTTGCAAAAATCACTTACTCCTGAAAGCCAGAAGGTATAGGGAGCTTCCCCCGGGAATTCACCGGGAACTCTCTTTTGCCCCACATTCCAACATAGGACCTGCTTTCATTCCAAGAGCTTTGCATGAAGAGAGATTCAGTGTGGGGAAGCCAAACTCTACACTGCGGCTTGGACTTCAGATGCTGAATGATTCAACAAAGGGGGCCTGCACCATCCAGCCCACTCTTAATAACTCCCACAACATCTACTGCCCATGGGGCCTACGGGCTAGTGAGGGGTCAGTATCTTGCAAAACCCAGTGAGGACTCAGTCCTGAAAGACTGCACTGCCTTTATCTTCAACAACAGTTTAATTAGAAAGTGTTGCTGTGTGTTAAGTAAACACTCATGCATTATGAAACACGTCATCTACTCTGCCTAGCAAGGTTGGGACCTGAGTCCCTGGCTGAGAGAAAAGTGTTTGCTCTCTCTGGGCACTTTTCTTCCCAAGCCCAGCCAGGAGTTTAGCAGGGGGGACAATGAGTCAACCATAGCCTGGTAACATTTTCAGTTGCCAATACGCAGGGGGAAATCTTATATTTTCAAAAGTCTAGTTCTGTCAGAGCAGTTTCATATAGTTCATCTATCCTAACGTAAGCAGGTACCACTGGTTAAATGGGGGAGGGGGGTAATAGTCCAGAAAAGAAAAGACAGAACGAAATCACCCCATTAGAGTTGAAAAGGATCGCCTGTGGCTTTCAACTGCTAGAGCCAAGGCGCCCTTTTCCAGCCAATGGCTTCTTATTAGCAGGCAGTACCTTCCAGAAACTCAGGCAATTCATTTTAGAAAACACTTCCTGAGGGTCTTGCCACAAACAAAGCGTTGCAAGACATGCAAAGGTGAAGAAGAAAGACATAATTTACAACCCATCAGGCGCTCACTGGAGAAAAGTACACAAACAGCTATTGCACAAAGCAAAGCAATGTTGGATGTTATAAGAAATACAGCAACCGATCGCCAAGGACTCTCAGAGGAAAGGCTGTGAGCCATTCTGCATCCTACATAAACCAAGCCCAACCTGCCTCAATGGCAGGCTCAAGTCTTCCTAACTTGTAGGAGACTTGTGCTTAGGCGACACCGTTTTCTGTAAGTCTGATGGCAATGATGACAAAAGTGGATAATGTTCTACCAGACAAACCCATAGACTGGCCCGTTTCATATTCTGTGGGTGAAGGTCTGCAACCCGGACAAGGCCATGCAGCCCAGGACCGGCAGAAAGCTAACCTGCGGATCTGCTTCAAGTTCTTCAGCATGTGGACACTCATCGCTGGCTGAAGGGCAAGGTCCAGACCCTGAAGGACAAAGTCACTGGGATGCAGGCACTGCGGAAGGAGCACGTGAACCCATGCGTGGAGGTGAGAGCACAAGCCTGTGGACCTTGCTGCAAATGCAGCTCCCCGAGCAGGCGTTCCTGCGGGGGAATTCCCGGTGGGCGCACAAGCGAGCCTGCACACATGCACGCACGCACTCAGCGTACACGCCATCCGCCTCTGCTTTCTCGGCTGAAGCGTCCTATGCAGTCTTTCCGCCACAGCAGGAACACTGCACAGTGAGGACGAGCTCTTCAACACAGCTGTGGGGGTGCCCCCCTTTAGGGACCCCCAATCAGACAAGTTGGCTGGGTAAGCTGGTCATTCAGCTACCTCTGGGACCCAGGCGGTCACCTCCAGATTGGCTCTACAGGGCGTGGCAGGGCACCAGGTGTACGCTGCCTTCGGCCTCCTGGAAGCGCTGTGTTTCTCCATCCAGACAGAGCTTCCTGAAAAGGCCAGCTAACACGAAGGCTTCTGAGGGGTGCCCTTCAGCTGGCCCTGAAGCCCAGGAGAGCTGGCACATGGTGGCTACAGCCCCCGGAGGGCCACACGCAACCACCCAGCCTGAAGGGTTTTTCACGGGGATGCTCTTGGTGGCCTGGGTTCACACCACTGGCACTGCGGCCCCAGTAGGTGGTGCTGTCCACCCCCTTCGTGGGCAGTGGAAGGAGGCTGGTGGCACTCACACTATGCCTGGGGCGCGCCAGTGCTGCAGGAACTGATCGCATCTGTCACACCTTGGCCACCTGGAGCCAGGCAGGTTTAGAAAGGTTTTCTTTTCCCCCCGGCGTGCTCTGTCTCCTGGACAAACACTGGAATGAACGCACATACTGCGTAATGTGCTGTGGTTTTTATTCTTGGATACATTTGATTTCTTTCACGTGAGTCCGTGTATAGGTCTATGACAGCATGACTTGTAATCAAGGCGTATTGAAGAAAAGTGGGTCACGTCAAGTACTGTCAAGGATGGGACATTTTGGAACTTTGTTTTGTGCTTGGTTGGTGGGAGTTTAAACCAGTACAGGCCTTCTGGAGAGCAATCTGGAAATCTTTGATGTAATGAAGCATGCATAGGTCTTATCACCCAGGAACACCACTCCTGGGAATCTATCCCCAAGAAGTTCTCCACTCAGCACCACATGCCGCAGAGCTGGTAAAAGCAGAGCTGGTAAAAGTAGAGCTGGTAAAAGCAGAGCCGGAGCAGAGTTTCAGCGCTCGAGTTAATAGATACGGACGGCATTGCAGATGTATACGGCGGGATGCTGTGCAGCCGTTACAAAGCAGAAACTAAATGTAAACATGAAACGTTCTTTAAAAGAGTATTAAACGAAAAAAAAGAAACAGCAAGAGATAAACACATCAAGAGACATAGCACGTGCCATTAATATAAATTTAAAATGCATCACAAAATTATACGGCACATCAAAGGTACATGCTTACTGAAAGATACCTGTGTGTGCGTGTATACGTAAACTATCAGAATGGGTGTCCCTGGGGAAGGAGAGTGGGAAGTATGATTAAGAATGAAGGAGAACAAAAAAGAAAACCAGAGACGCCTTGAACTACCGGTGACGGTGAGTTACAAACGAAAAGGCTCATATTCAACTCCTTCTACCCGAGGTCAAAATGAGAAATGACATTTTTCTTGATTTGAGAATAACATGGCGTTTGTGTCTGAACTGAATTCATCGTACAGTGGGACACGGTGGTTTAAGAGGGCAGGCATTGATGACAGAAGGAACTGGTTTTGAATTAAAGCCCTATCGCTTATGAACCATGTCTGCTAGGATTAAGAAGAGATAATCTCTGTAAAGCACTTAGCAAGGCACCTGCTGCAAAGCAAGCAATGAGTAAATAGTAACTATTCATAATAGATAATATAATTTATCATTATGTTTTTCATCTTCTACTTTAGTTCACACACCTTGAAACATTTTACATGGTAAGGAAATCATCATAAGCTTCTTATTGGCTTATGGTTTATACCCTCCCTACATCCAAGAGATTCAGAGGAATTATATATGATTAATCAATAAGAAAAACAGACAAATAGGGATGAAAACAGAGCACATGTCCTCTAAAGGAAGCAGAAAAAGTGAATATCAGCAGGGACCTGAGCAGAGCTGGCGACTGTACCTGGGCACAGAAGTTGGCCCAGGAGCCAAGGGAGTGGAAGCAGAAAGGGAACAGGGTGGGCCTCGTAGTTTTCGTTTCATGGCAAGTAAAGCTGACAAAATCCTTCGCAGAAACACACTCTGCTTAGGTGCTTTATCACTTGGGTCTCTCTGTGAAAACATGGAGCATAATACCTGCAACAAGTTTGGCAAAGCCACAGAACGTCCATCTAAACAGGTGACTCACGCACAAAGAGCTGGACGTCAGCCGGTGAGGAAGGTGAAGGGGGGCTGCTGAGGTCCTGTGTTTGGGTCTCTTGCTTTCTGACAATCTCTCTAATCTCAGGGAAAGAACTTGACTCTGGAAGAGTAGCTGGTGAACGTGACTATTCACAGTCTTTCTCATGCAGCACGGTAGTCAAATTCCTAAGACCTGGAGCCAAAACACCTGGGTTGAAATCCTGCTCTTCCAATTATTAGCTCTGTGATCTCGGGGAACTTAACCTCTCTGTGCCTAGTTTTCTCATCTGTAAAATGAGGGTCATAGTACCTGCCTCATAGAATTGTCTTGAGAATTAAGTGAGTATTCTTAAGGCTTTTAGAACAGTGCCAGGAACGTGGTGAGCACTTCATGACCTGTATGAGCAGGTGCTAAGTACATGAAACAATGACTATGAAATGCCATAGGCAAGCCTCTGGCAGGTGCTGGATGGCAGTACATTCTGACTGAATTATCTAACAAGTACCTTGAGTGTAGATATTCTTTGATACCAGCTGCGAAGGAGGCAAAGTTGTCTCCTGTGAACAGTTAGTTGCTGAGCATGTATTTTCACACAGATAAAATATCCTCTTTTTACCAGGCACTGCAGGGTGATGTAAAACCACGGCAACACCAGTCATCCTGTAACTGTCACAATAAGGCCACTCGGTGTCTGGCTTTTATACCAGGACCTTTGTGCGTCTTAGTTCTCATCCTGACAACAAAGTAGGCATTATCATTAGCACCATTTTACAAACAAGAAGACAAGTTCCGAGAGGCTGCGTGACTAGTTCAAGGCCACACAGCTTATTAAATGTCAGACTAACTTTGGCTCAAAGCCTGTGCTCTTTCCACTAAATTATACTGTCCATTCCTTGTTTAATTAAATGACTAGAGGTTTGGGGAAGAGAAATTTTACGGTAGAAGGTCTCCTAGATGTCTTTTCTTGCCATCATCTGCTAGGTAGAAACTCAGTGACAACAATTCTACCCCTTGAGTGTCAGTGAAAATGAAGATCAGGCTTTGGTTAACACAGAGGACCTTCAAGTTGACATATTCCTTTTTTCCTGGTATAGCCAGCATCATGAATGATATTCACACACGAGGCACACTCCTATGGCAAAGAATCTCCAGAGAGAATGTCAGAGTGCAGGTGGGTGAAAGTGATGTTGTTTCAGCAACAATCTGAACCTCATCTGATCTAAATTCCTAGTAAATCTTTGACATGATTTTAGTATATGAATTATTCTCTAGTAGCATAGTAACTGATATATCTCACAACAGTCATGACACGTCATGTCCTCGTACTAACGTTAATATCAACTGGTTTAAGAAGCACCAGGAAAGTTCACCCACCCATATACATTTCCTTAAGAGTCAGTAAAACGCAATGCCTAATATTACATCGTTTGAGATTTCATTGAGTTGGGAAGAATTTTGGAGTCGCAAGAGCTCTGGACTAAAATGGAAATACTATCTATGCTATTGTTATTTAACAAACTGAAGAGCAATTTCCAAATTAACCAGCCTCTTGGCATGAATCACAGAATAGATGGATGGATTAGTGGTGCCAGGAAGCCTGGGCAAGTTGAAGAATACGGAGAATCAATGGGAGTCCTCACTTCCTTTGCATTCTCCTTGGAACACGGCCCACCTAATGAGCAGCAGTCTGGGCTAGAGTAGCATTTCCACTCAGTGGGGGCAGGGCTGGTCCAGGACAGTACACACAGAAGAACCTTCCCTTTGGAAAGAGAAGTTAGAGTTTCTCATATACAGGACCCCAGTCTTTCATTTCGACATCTTTAAAATTTAACACCTTTCCAAAATAGCCAATTTCATTATTCATTTTATTAAAAAGACAACCTCCAAATCTGAAATGACAAAAGAATGAAGATATAATAACCTCTTCTGTTTTCTCCCTATAAGACATAAATTTGTTTATTTGTTTTCCTCACAAAAAATATTGGACAGAATATTCTTCTCTTTCTCCAGGCTCAACAATATCTCAATGGCCTTTAGTGATATTTTATTTTGAGTGATATTTCACTCTATTTTAGCTACATAATATATGCCTGAGATGTACAATGCAAGGGAAATAATCATCACATCCCATTGAAAGGTGGGAGATTTAAATTTCAGCCAAATAAAGTGATTTGCCCAAGATCACAAGGTGTGGTGACCATGCAAGTCTAGGATTCTCTCCTCAGAGCCACACATCTTTAGAGTAGGGCAGCTGTGTGACCTTTGCCACTCTCCCCTATGCCTTGTCACACCAGCGGAGACAGAAAAAAGGATGCTAAGGGATAGTATGAGCAAGTTTGCATGGTAAACAATAAACCAAATAAATAGACCAGAACCCGAAGACCTGGTCTCTAGAACCAATTCTATTCCTTCTTACCTGTAAACCTTGAAAAAGTCACCAATGCACACATGACTAAACTTTCCCGTTTATTAAAGGATGAGCTCAAAACTCTGCCCTGCCCAATATACAAGGACATTACCACAAAATTATAAAGCTTTCTGAAACTTGATCCTTACTGTGCTGTTTATTTTGTGCTTAGTATGTATCAGGCATCATACTCACCTCTTTCTTTCTTGTTACCTCATTAACCCTCACAACTGTCCTTCAGACAAAGTGTATAGATGTCTTAAAATTTTTTTCTTTTTTTCTTTTCCTTTGAAGGCCAGATTCTGGGGCCCCTGCCCTGCATGGAGTTTCCTCTAGCCTCCTGGGCCAGATGCAGCCTGCATTGGGCCATGGCTCTCTCCTGTAGACCAGGAAGGCAGCAGCAAGCACATAGAGCCTGGAGGAACAGAGCCCAGGAGAAGGCGCCTGCCCCAGCTCGCCCACCAGTAACCATACACCCATGGTGCCTTGCTGAGTCATGACTGCCAAGCTGAGTGAGTTCCACATATTCTCCCTTCCCACTTTTTCTGTGAGCAGCTTAGGTGTCATCCCAATAAGCCCTTCATTAATTAGGAGGAGGCGTCAACGTGCCAACAAAATTAGCAATTTTAATATCTTCCTAAAGTGTGAGTGTTTCAAAGAAAATGAAGGCTTGGTCATTCCTGGTTATTTTTAATCTCTGCCACCCACCTGCTTTTTGGGCAATCTGTTCCCACTGAAGTGCACCCTTCATCTCCCTCCACACACTCTCCTCTCTCTGTTGTTGTTCTTTTAAAAAAATGTTATGCGTGTCTTTCTTCTTCTCTTTCTAACCCTGATAAATCCCAAGCAGGCTACGTCTACTCCTCCCCGCCCCCCACCCCACCACAACCTTATTGCCTGGTAGGAGGAGTTAATAAGCCAGTTGCTATGGACACAGCTAACTTGGAGGGTTATTTGGACTGTGAGTTTAAAGATAAAATTAAATGGGCCATGAAGAGAAACATGGAGATTTAGACAAATTGGCTGGGAGGGTGGAGGGGTAAAATTATAGAACTTGTGACCAAGTACCTCAACTCCCAGGACTTACCAAAATTGGGACTTTGTTACCATGAAATCACAAATGTTCCTCCTCCTCAAGGAATAAGCACCATTGTCATGTCTCTCAGGGATGAACAACCTCCTTGGATTCCTGTTGACAGAGGCCTTTACTACAACTCTGAAAGGGAATGGGCAGGTAGAGCTAGGGTGCCCCAAGAGCAGAGCAACAAAGCTTCTGGAGCTAAGGTTTAGAGGCAAACCCAATCTTGAGACCCCTGAAAAAAGTTGGCCTAGAAATCAGCAGGGACTGCAGTAGGGATCAGCAGCCCGTGCTCAGGTGTTTCAGAGAGCAGGTGGAAATGAACCCTAGAGGGTCACTAGTTCACATCCTTCATTCCCAGGGCTCCTCTCACGGGCTGCTAACACTTCTGAACTAGATGCTCAACACATGATGGTCAAGTGAAGCTAAGACACTTCAGTATTTAATTGGGGTCTAAAAACTAGACAGGGGATGGGGTAAATAATCCAGTCTTGTAAATAGATGGAAGGAAAGAAGGAAGGAAGGAAGGAAGGAAGGAAGGAAGGAAGGAAGGAAGGAAGGAAGGAAGGAAGGAAGGAAGGAAGGAAACCAAAAAGAATCTGCCTACATTTTACCAGTCTATGTGGTTAAAAGTAGTAAGACTACTTCATAGGGTTGTTGTGGAGACCAATTGAAATAGTCCCAAGAAAGTGAATTCAAAATGAATGTTGTTTATTTTTATTTCCTGACCAGTATCTAGGACTTCTGACCAAGTTTGGAGGCAGCTGGGCGGGGATCTGGGTGGGGATGATGATGCTGACTAGCCCTTCTTCCTTTCTAAAATGAGTACAAGGCACAGGAATGTTTAGGCCCCCTGCCCTCTCTCCTCATCCTGTGTGTTTACAGAAATAATCAGGATTCTGTACTGTTTACCAGAGGAAGAAGGAAGAAAAGAAATAATTGTTAACGCCCACTATGTGCTGACCAATTTGCTGATTGTCACTTGTTACTGCAGAAAGGTGGTATTTTCCACTTCTAACAGATATCACTAAGGCTCTGGAAGTTTTTTAAGTATCAGTAGTTCGACCAAAATAATTCCACTAGCAAGTGGTGGAATTAGGATAGAAATCCAAATCTTCTTGAATTATGTAAATACATTCTGGGTCACCTCACACAAATATCATTCCATGTCCCAATGCTGAATTTCTGATACAGTATCACTGGG
>PVKM010039374.1:0-13780 GCA_004027735.1 Carollia perspicillata | reverse complement strand
TCCAGCATTCTCAGTTCACATCACCTCGTTCACTCTTTTTGGCCCATATTGAAATTTATCATTATTTTCAAAAGAATGCTCTGGGGAAAGTGAGAGAAAAATGTGATTTTTTATCCATGTGGGAATCGGGAGAGTAGAATGAGGGACCCAGGCAGGCCTTAATAAGTCTCCTACAGTGAAGGCTGCTGTACTTCCCCACCTCAGTACCAGGCCCTCCGCGGTTTCTTTCCCTGCCTCTAATATCTCATGTAAATGTCTGGTGGCAAATCCGCAAGTGAGTACAAATTTCCCCAGAATATACTAATACATTTCGGAAGTCTAAGACAAATGTAACACAATTGGAAGATAAGCAAAAACATTTAAAAATGCTCAGGAAAAGTATCTAAATATTCACATCAACAGATGTGCAATATTTTTATTCAGAATAAAAATACGAAAACAGATTTCAAACTCGTTGATTTTGATGACTTTTAACAATTCTGCAATTTTTTTGTTTCATCTCTGCCACCATGGAGTAACATTTCCCTTTTGAAGACTTGTTTCTTCCTGGGTAACAGAAAAAAATTGCTTGGGGCGAGATCAGGTGAATAAGGAGGGTGGGGCAGGTGGATCATGCCAATTTTGGTAAAAAATTACTGAACACTCAGCACATTGTGGACAGCTGTTTTTGTAAATCACCCACCATGAAACGGGCAAATGTGTTGCAAGAGTCTTAAAAAAAAATTCACTGAAGCCGGACGCAGCCTCTGACAACATTTGCTGGTGCACTGGTACAGACAGGCCCTAGAGCACTCATCTGATAGTGGGAGCCTGTATTACAAGGGGCCTGCCCTCCGGAAAATAATTCTTGTTTTCACTAGGAGGCCCCCCTTATATGTTATATTTCAATAAAATTTTATAGAAATTATAGAAAATTTAATAAATTCTATTTTATATGTAAAATGATCACAAAAGAGAAATATAAAAACACAGCATAAATTGTGCATCAATAGCAAAACATAAATAAAGAGTGCAGAAATAAACCCATGCATACACCATGAACTGATCTTATACAAGAGAACCAGGAACACAAGTTTGGGAAAGGATAGTCTCTTCAAAAATTGGTGTTGACAAAAAGTGAGTCTACACATGCCCCCCCAAAAAATGACTCCTGCCTTATACCCTGCATAAAAACAACTCAACATATATTCAACTCTTAAGTGTAAGAGTCGAAACTGTAAAACTAAAAGAATATATCCTGACATTGGTCTTGGCAATGGCTTTTTTGGATATGACACAAAAAGCACAGGCAACAAAAGTAAAACTAAACAAGTGGAACTACATCAATCTAAAAAGCTTCTGCATTACAAAGGAAAAATAAATAAACAGAATGATAAGATAGTGTAGAGAAAAAATCTTTGCAACCATGTGTCTGATAATACATTAGTTACCAAAATATACGGGGAACTCTTGCAAGTCAACAGTAATACAACAAAAAACCTAATTAAAAATGGGTAAAGGGCTCAAATATACATATCTCCAAAGACATAAAAATACCAACAGGTATGTGAAAATATGCTCAACATGAAGAATAATCATTAAGGAAATGCAAATCAAAACTGCAATAATGATCACTTCGTAACTATTAGGCTACAGAAACAATATATCCATTTACGGATAAATATATAAAAAATTATATATAATGGGATATTATTCAGTCTTAAAATAGAAAGAAAACCTGCTTTTTGCAACAGTATGGATGCACCTCCAGGTAAGTCAGACAGAGGAAGATGAATACTATATGATATCACTTGTATGTGGAATCTGAAAAAGGTGAACTTATAAAAACAGAGAATAGCATGGTGGCTACCAGGGGCTGTGTGGTGTTAGTAGATAAATAAACTCTGGAGATCAAACACACACCACAGAGATTATAGTCAATGATACTGTATTATAAACTTCAAAATTGTTATGGACAAGATTTGAGTTTCTCTCACCATAGAAAGGAATATTAACTGCATGACATGACAGAGGGGTTAGCCAACACAACAGTGGTAATCATATTGCAGTACATAAATATAGTAAACAACCATTTATGCAGTACATAAATATGTCAAGTAATGCAATATACCAGATAATCTCAAATGTATATCATAGGTCAATTACCTCAATGAAACGTAAGAATAACTATTATAAAAAACAGAGCCAAATTCAAAACTTAGCAAGAGATTTTAAAAAATGTAAAGAAACAGGAACATTTGTATGTGGTCAGTAGGAAGATAAAATGGTGTTACAGCTATGAGAAACAATGTGACTATTCTTCAAATAAATAAAAATTTAACAATAGAACTATGATGTGATCCAGTAATCCCACTTCTGGGTCTACATCTTAAATAGAGAGATCGATGATAGACAGACAGATCAAACCCAGATACCAAAGAGGGGCCTGCACTCCCGGGTTCACCTTAGCACTGCTCACAATAGTCAAGACATGGAGGAAAACTAAGTATCCATCAGGGTATGAAATGATAAAGAAAATGCGGTGTTTACAAATAATGGAATAATGTGACCTTAGAATGAAGGGTATCCTGACATTTGCAACAACAAGGATGAACCTAGAAGACGTTATACTTAGTGAGAAAAGTCAGTCATATATCAGTAAGTGTTTTTTGAAGAAAATACTTATGTACTTATAAAAAAACATTCTAAAGCTACTCATATTTTAAATGATAAAATTGAATTGAAGAACTGAGCATATTGAACCACCTGGTATATGTCAAATATGAAAACTTACACATATGGCTTAACCTTTTTGAAAAAGACAGAAAAAAAGTAGTAATTGAGGTTATTGACAAGGATGGAGTGAGAAGATCTTTTCATCACATACTGGTTTCATAATAATCTTAAACCATAACAATATATTAGTAGATAAAAACTGAATAAACATTTTAAAAATAAAATAAGCTCAAATATTAGCATGAATTATCTCTTGATGATGGGGCTTTGGAGTTTTAGTTTTGCGCTTTTCGTTATTCTGTGTTTTCATATTGTAAAATACTTCAGTAAACTTCATTTAAAATAAATAAAGTCAAGATTAATCAGAGTTGAAGCAATCTTAAATTTGAAATCCCAGACTTAGACTAGGGATAGGGATCTCTTTTCAGATATAGTAGCATTCTCATAATGCAATACCCTAAATTGGGACCTATTTACAATATCTATGTATGTATTATCATCTCTTCACTCTTTTGTGCCCATATGGTAAATCTTTTATGCTTTCTTACATTAGTTCAAGCTAGAGACATTTTTTATCTCACTTAAATTAAAACCGTCAAGACCTGTCTCCTTCTTCCAGGCTTTCCTTTTTCCTGGTCTAGCTACCCTTTGAAACCTGGTGTGTTATAGTTCTGTTACAATTAAAAATTTTAAAAGGAATGAAACTCAGAAACCGAAGTTTGGAACATGTTTCTGGCCAGATGTATCACTTCACTTCAGATAACTCTATTTAGATTGGTACAGCTGCCTGCCCTGAAATTTATAATAATTCCCGAAAGAATGCTCAAGCAAATCTGGGAAGGAAATATGGTGACTTGATTTTGATTCATATTCTCTTTGTTCACAAACATTTAGAATTTTTTCCTAATCAGGAAAGGCAAACTTTCTCAATGTGAAGAGAAGTTTTGCATTAAGGAAGTCAGGCACTTTAATAGTTTAATTCAAACAGTGACATAAAAATGTTGAAGGACAACCAAGTGCATAACAGTGCATTGACGTAGATATGAGGATAGATAATAAAATATATTTTTATACGTTAACACTTAAATGTACTGTAATTAAGGCTGACTTATTTTGTGTTGCTTTGAATCTTTTAATTTCTTCAATTATGCTACTCAAATTCTTATATTCAAAATTGTGTCAAAACATAAAAGGATTGATTTCCACCAGTGGATAATCGGCATCTTCCTGTTTGAATATGAATTCTGAGAACATAATTTAGACTTGATCCAAAATCTTCAGGCCAATTCTATATTGCTTGGATAATTAAACCTTCAATAGCTGTGAAATATCAAAAGTCTTGTTCGTGTGTGATTGTGGTTCTAAATATGGTCTTATAAACCATTTTATTATACACACACCAGCAAAGTGCCCCTAGCATAAAAAGTTAATTTTCCTGCTTACATCATTGTTTTAATGACTTTGAAAACTCCTCTCACAAAGATGCCATAGGCTGGTTTAGAGGTCAATTAACCAAAGCCCCTATGCCTCTGAACATAGCTAGGTACATTCCTAGATTCCAACAGGAAAAGAATCCATGGACTATTTATATGTACTACTTTGTGTTCATCAATTCATTTATTATACCACATTATACCTTGGTTAAATTTTGTATACATTACTGGTTCTTGTAAGCACGTTTGCTCTGCTTTGATGGACATGACCTCAGTCACATTTTCAGCAGTGTGGAATGGATAGGGATTGAAATTTCCCTCTCACTCTTAAGATGCTGTTACCGAAAGCTACACATACTTCAGATATGACCCATGCTCCTATCACATTATATATAGAACATTTTCGAGGTTCTAGCATTAGTCATTTCTAATGATGCATGTATTCTGCTACTAAAACAGTTTATTGAGAATGTCTTTTCCATGTCATTTATTTTTTAGGCCATTCTCATAATTGATATTCCTTACATTTTTTTTTTTTGTTTCTTATAAAAATAAAAATGGAAAATTTGTTTCTTGTAAAGCTATTAAGTTTTATAATCATGTAAAAAGAGAAGACTTTTTACTTTGAGTCTGAAACTTTCATTTCTTAACTTTCAATAAAACTAGAAGAATTTTAAAGTAAATTTAATGTCTTTTTTCTGTAATTTGTTATGGCTTCTCACAAACCTTAAATTAACAAATATTTTATTCCTCTTTAATATTCAGAATCTCACTCAATTGGATTTCTCACCTCAAACCTAAACATTATTTTCTCCTGAATTAAAGAAATATATTTATTTTAATCCAAACTCTAACCCCAAATTACCTTAGAGATACCATCTTATTTCTTACTTTCTACTCAAAACTTTTCCTACAGTTGTCTCAAAGAGTAATAACTTGTTCATTCACTAATTCGGATTTAGAAAATGGGCTATTCTTTATTTTTATAACTGATTTCTAATTTCTGACTCTGAATCCCCAGTCTGTCTAATGACAGATAACCGCTTACAGTTAAATTTAGTTCAATCCAGTGATTAATGAATCAATTCGAGATGTATAAATTAGTCACAGTCTAGTTAAAATTGTCTGTTTTTATTCTTTTCCTAAGGTTCCAGGTTTTATTTCAGGAGTCAGGGGGGTGGGCGGGAAAGCAAGACATATACCCACTGCTGACAGCAGCACAGTAATGAGGAGTGTTTGTCCCATTTCATATGTGGTAATCTATTGTCACTGTCACCCTTCTCCAAAGGTAGAAAAGACTCTGAGGCAGTCTGGAGAAGGTCAAACAGAAAAGTCTCATGCCATCTTCTGGTGGAGGTCATCTCACAGATATGCATACCGCTCCCAGTCCCTGCCACCCGAACCTGTTACATGACCTTTGGTTTTAGAAGCTCTCTTAAGCCCATGAACACCTCAGAATCTTCTCAATTGATTTCTTGGCACCAGGACCCTCTTATGACTAAGTTCACCATGCTAATGCCTCTCTCGTGGTTCTTACATCTATATTTTATGCATTTAATAGTTAACTTATATTTGAACTGAAATCTGAAAGATAGTGGTGGTGGTGGTGAGATTCCTTTTATTGCAGACATCCCACATTTCAGAAATCAGATTTTTGAAAAAATCAAATTGATTTCTGTTTCCTTTTTCTGAAGTTGTGTTGTGCTTCTCCCAGCCAGAAAGTAAGAAATAGGAAATGAAATCCTTTCTTCCAATATAAAATATCCAGTCTTCTTTTCAATTTCTTATTTCATTAACAGCCAACTCTGCATCATGAAAGTTGACATCTTTGTTTTCTGATATTTAGCAACTATACACACCACCTCATGCATATGGTTAACCTGCGTGCATGCTCTGTGTGGATATTGGTTGCAGGAATAAAAACAATTTAGGTACACAAGTTAAATGTGGATGTGTAAGACTCTCAATACTTGTGAGCTCAGGAATAAAGGAAAAAATCATTTTGGTGGATCATCAACAGTATTCACTGCCAGCCAAATTTTAGCCAAGGATATCTATTTATGTGCTCTCCTCATACACAGACAACAGAATAGAGAAATATATGTATGACTCATAATTTTTAGATAAAAGCTATTGAAAAGGATTTTCTATGATGATGGAAATGCTCTATATTCGACCAGTGCTGTCCAATACTTTAACCATTAGCGATTGTGACAATTGAAAACTGAAATATGCATGTTGATTGCTGAAATCAAATCTAGAAACTATATTTGGGCCTTTCTTTAGTGGCTTTCATGTGATGCATCTTATTCCTAGAACAGTTTTCCTTCTTTTTCTATATATTTCCGGAGTAAGCCTCGGGGTTCAGCATAGGCACAACTTCCATTTCTCCTGTCCCCCTTTGCTTTCCTGCGCTACCTGCCTTTACAATGTGCTCCTATGGCACCCACAGATACACTGTATTTCACAGATCACTTTCTCTCTTCAGCTGAGGTTCTTGGAAATGCAGGTTTTGTTATAAACACAATACCCATAGCACCTATCATGGTGCCTAGCACTTAGAAAATTTTTGATAGACAATTGAGGAATAAAGACAAAAGAAAATAGAAGTAAGGAAGAAAGAAGGAAGGGAAGGAGAGAGGGAGAGAAGAAGGAAGGAAGGGAGGGAGAACCCAAAGAAGGAGGAAAGGAAGGAAGGAAGGAAGGTTGGGAGGAAAGATGTGTTAGTGTTAGGGAAGAAAATAAAAAATAAGAAAAGGAAACTATGGACAGCATGTTATAAAAAGAAATATCTTCTTCATATCAGAATGGATTAATTTATGGGTTAGACAGTACTGTAAAGGAGTTAATTTTTCAATGATTAATGTATTTAAAGAGAAAGTTTGTGAGAGACTGCTAGAAATATGGAAAAGATAGTTTTGTACTTAGAGGCAGGTTTAACTAAAACATCCCAAGGTTCTGGAAGACTCTTTTTTAAAAAAATTGTAGTTCAAGTACAGTTGTCTCCATTTTCCCACCACCCCTTTCCCCTGCCTCATCTACCCCCACCTCCCGCCCTCAATACTGCCCACCTTTGGCTTTGTCCATGGGTCCTTTATACATGCTCCTTGATGACCTTTCCCCTTCTTTCCCGTGTTATCCCCCTCCCTGCTCCCGTTGGGTTACTGTCAGTTTGTTCTTTATTTCAATGTTCCTGGTTATATTTTGTTTGCTTGTTTGTTTTGTTGATTAGGTTCAACTTATAGGTGAGATCATATGGTATTTGTCTTTCACTGCCTGGCTTATTTCAATTAGCACAATACTCTCTTAATATTTCATAACTGTATTGAAAGTTGCCCAGTTTGAGAAATTATGCAAATTAAAAATTCTCAGAAAGGTCTTCTATTGCTCTTTTTTTACATTCCGACTTTGCCACACAAGATTGTAATAATGTTATATATATTATGGATTATCAATTACTAGCAATGGGAGTTTAGTTAACACTGCAAATTGTTAACATGAAAATTTAAGCTTTATTGGAATGAATTTTAATGCATGACATAAAGTAATACAAATAATTGCATGTAAGTTTTCTGGGTATTAAATATTAAAATATTCAATTAAAAATATACCTATAAAATAACATTTCTACCATTAGAATTTTATTCATTTTTAACATTAAGCTTCTTGTGACTCATAAATAAATGGGTCTCCATAGTGACTGTCAGTCAAACGTTTAAGTCATTGGAAATTATTGAGTAGAATGCTATGAAAAAGGAATTTTTTATAAAGGTTGTTGATTACACTAATTTTAACATCAGAATGACAGACAAGGCATTGGAACATTTGCACTCTTAAAATAACTGAAATAACAGAAAAACATGTGCACAGAAATAACAGAGGAGTCAAGTAGGAAGAGCATCTCTAAAGGAAGCTGAGAATTTATAATTAACAAGGTAATCTCTATTAAAATTTTCCTAAATTTATGTTTATAGCAAAAATAATTTTTATTGTAGCATAATTACTTCTTGAATGGGAGAAATGGAAATGTCCAAATCAAAGCATTTTACATTCACTTATTCTTCTTATAATTATTGGCCCAAGTTTGCAATATATTCTGGGAAAGGCAGAGGTGACACATGTGGCAAAGCAGGAAGAGAAGGCAAATTAAACCCACTGCTGTGGCTCTGTGCCATCTCAGTGGCATATCGTCGTTGGTGTGTGTGTGTGTGTGTGTGTGTGATCATGCAATCGTGCAGCTTTAGGATGTACATGCACACATTAAACTAGCATTAAATGAAAACTGAGTATTGTTTAGAATTTTGTCATAATATATGCGTTCTAAATTTTAACCATTCATTTTGATAGTCTCTGTTTGTATCAGAACTGCAAGCACCATCAGAATGTGACTATCGGGTGAAAAGCCTTCTCAGAACCAAGATGAATTTGGGAGCAAAGAACAAACCAGGATGTTAGCAGAAGAGGTAGTTTGAATAAGTCAGATTCTGGAAATTATCTAAAGTTTGGGTCATTCAGAGATGGTGATGGATTGAATGTAATGTGTTAGAGAAAGTGAAGAATCAAGAATAATTCTAGTATTTAAGGACCTGAAATGTAACTTTAAAAAGCACTATTCAAAAGAGGTACCATTATCAAAAATATCAAAAGAAGTTGGTCTAAGTAAACATTTTGAATGTGTGCTCACTGAAGATTTTCTTAGAGAATAACTTTAAATCAAGTCCAATGTAACTCTTATCTTTGCTGCTTTATTAGTAAGTGCTGCTTTGGGTTGTTTGGTTTTTGACCTCTGTCTTCTTCCAGGATTTCCTTTTTGTTTTTTGTATTCTAAATTTGAATATAATAGGCATAGTGTAGTTTTTTATTATTTATGTTCCATGTTTACTGAGCTTTCTAGAAGGAAGCTAATCATGAATTTTGGAAAATCTGTGGCCTTTATTACTTCAACTATTTCTGCTTTTTTTTATTCTCTCTGTATTCCAAAAACATGTAAGTTTACCTTTTGAAATTGTCTCATAGTTCTTGGTTGTTATTTTTTAAATACTTTCCTTTGCATTTCATTTCCATAAGTTCTTATTGACATATCTTCAAGTTTACTGATTATTTGCTCATTATTGTCAAGTGCACTGATAAGATAATCAAAGACTTTTTTTTTTCGTTTCATTACTGTTTTTATTTCTAGGATTTCCTTTTAATACATTTTTAGATTCTCCATCTTTCTCCTTACATTCCTATCTGTTTTTGCATGTTTTCTATTTTTTAGTTGAAGTTCTTGACATAATCATAATTATTTTTAATCCCCTATCTGATAGTTTCAAAATTTGTGTGTCATCTTTACCTGGTCGATACATGCTTTGTCTCTTCAAATTGTATTTTTTTCTTGCCTCTTGTTTTTAACTTGTTTTTTTTTTTCATTTATTTCATTTGTTTGTAAGCCAAATAGGATATATTGAGCAATAGGAACCAAAGGGAAGAAACACTTAGTGTGAGGTTTTATGTCCAGATGGCTACATGTAAGCTGTTTAACTTTTTTGGTAGCTGTTAAGTACAAGGGGCTTCAAATTTCTCTCCTGTCCTTGGTTTTATCTTTCTTTTTGTCTCCGGCCTAAAATGTGACTAAATAACATTTTAAAAATAAGATGCTGTCTCTGGACAGTGACTTTCACATTGTTTCTTAGCATTTTTCTCCCTTTAGATGAGCTAATAAGACTGGAGTCAGCTGGAGTCATGAAAATGCTCTTTCTTCCGGTGAAATAAGACCCTGGTGATTTTTTTTTCTCAGTTTTTCCCTGGATAGTTAGCCCTTTTTTGTGGAGAAATTCTGGGTCTATTTCAATGACATTCCTTCATTACCTGTAACAGTTCTGAAGACATGTCTTTGGCTCTTTACTATGAGCACCAGGTGTGGATCCTGGATATAAAACCCATCAAAGTGCGCCGAATTCCCTACCCCCTTTTTCCCCCACCCCAACTTCTCATGGCGAAATTGAAACCACCTGAGTTATCACTGTCGTGCCAATCCACAATCAGCCCCCAGCATTGTTCATAACCAACAGGTAATGTTTTGACCAGCTATGGCTCTAGCAGCTTCTGCTACACATAAACGTTTATCAGCTGTGACTCTCTAGATTTACCTGACTTGCCTGCTTCCAAGGTGGTGCTCTGCTCTGAACATCAGTTTTCTGAGGTATCCAAGAAAAGTTGATTTCCAGTTTGTTCAGCTTTCTGCTGTTGTTACTGTTTGTATTTTAAATGCAGGAGTAACAATTCCAAGTCTTTTACATGTCCAGGCTTAACCTGGAAGTCTGTGCAAACTATTTTTGTTTCCAAGTTCAGAATTTATCTTTAGAATATAAATATAAAGGTATGGAAAGGTACAGATAAACAATGTGTGCTATGGCATTATTTAAAATAGTAATAAAATAGTAAATAACCTGAAGACCAAGAAATGGATGTGAAGCGACTGCAGGATGGAGAAATACAGACATGCTATACATCTGTTAGCGCCAAATATGTATGATAAGGTTCATAATATATTGCTAATGTTTAAATGATCACTTGTAAAACAATATCTTTAAAGTCATATCATTTGCCTTATTATAAGTGGTTAAAAATACACTTAAAGGTAGTTACCAGTGAATACATTTTTTGTCTTTTATACTTTCTTATTCTGTAGTTTGTTTGTCATTAAGCTTGATTTTTTAATCTTAAAAAAAGGATGATTAAAGATTAAATTAGTGTGAAACTTAGGCAAATTCATTATAGTTAATTTGGGCCATACATTCATCATTATCCTTTCCAAAATCATGTTTCTGTAATAATAATTTAGATCTTTTTATGTTGGCATTTTTAAATATTATTGTATATGCCATAAAATAAATGATTGGTACAAGAATAAACAGAAGGCACAATAACTACATATGTTTTCTAAAGATACAAATTGAAATTTTAAAAATGAATGGGAAATAAAATTTCACTTAAGCTGTTTTGCAACCAAAGGCCGTTAGACTTTTTAATCAAACTTTCCCCATTCATATAGCTATAATATTTTATGTTTAATTAAGGTTTTGTTTATTCTATTTTTTATATCACCGTAATTTTTGTAGCTGTGAAATGATACATGAATGCTTTGATGTCTGTGGAAATCATTCATGACCTTGATTATCATACCACAAATTATCATCATGATCATCATCATGAACATTCATATTCTAGTTCATAAAATTATAATAGTTAATGAAATAGAACAATTATCTCACAATAATACATCCATAATTCATATTAACATAAGACTAATAAATTATCAGTCACCATGGTAACCACTTAATGCAGACAAAAATGCTATTTTTTATACTGTTGTGACAATCCAGGGTTAGATTTTCTAAATAGAGGTACGTATGGATGACCACAGCATTTTTGTTCCATGTCTTGTCTTTTTAATTTATAGATAACAGAGATAAAATAAGGTACTGAAATATTTAAAAAATCAAATTTGTAAGATTTATGTAAATATTTTCAATTCAAAAGGCAGAATCCTCCAGCTAATGTTCAGTGTTTATGTATTCAATGGGCATGCTTACACAAACATTTGCAAAGCTCCAACATTAGAAAATAATTTAGTTAGTAAATTTTTATTGAGGTGTATTACAAGTCACTATTTTCACTTACAGAGCATTATTACAAGGGTGATTTGGTTAAGGAAGTTTTCTTAGTAACCTGAAAGAGTGAAATGTTAGTGGCATGATTCATTTTACAAAATAAATGGTAAGACTTTAATCATGTTTCTACCAGTAGGTGGTAAATTAACAGGTAATAATGTTTGTATATAATATGCATTCACATTCGAATAACCTATATTTAGAAATTCCCTTAACTGACAGCAAGGCATAGAACTATGTAGTTTCTGTGCAACCAACTAAGCAAAACAATATTTAACAGGCAAGAATTCATATCTTTATGCTGCAATTCTCTGCATAGTTATTTCATGGCCAAGTTACGTATCTCACATCATATGAAGTGAAATTGAGAATATGTGGCAAACTCACACAGAAGGAGAGGGAACCTGAGATTAAGAACCAGAGATTAGTTCAGGACCCATGTTGATGAGACTGTAGGCTCACACATGGAGTTTAAATGTGAACTTAATGTTGTGAAAACCATACAGTATACAGCAATACCTAGGATCTTCAGTGTTAAGGTTTAGCCAGGGAAGCAAGATGTTGAAATGTACAGGAATTTGTAGCTGTTAAAAGTATAGGGATTCAATAAAGCTTCTTGGAAGACCTGGGGGAGATTATATATATATGTATATATATATATACACACATATATATATGTATATATATATATATACACACACATATATACACACATATATATGTGTGTATATATATACACACATATATATGTGTATATATATATACACACATATATATGTGTGTATATATATATATATATATATATATATATATATAATCTCAAAATTGTGCAGTACAGGGGAGAGTAATGGGGGAAAATCAGGACAACTGTAATTGAACAACAACAAAAAATTAAAAAAAAATAAAGACACAATTCACTTGAAAAAAAATAAGCAGCCCTGGCAATAGCGTTATGTAATTATATTAATAATGACTTTTAAACCTGAGGGACACTGAATGAACAAGAATTAGTGACCAAGAAGGTCATCATTAAACTCTTAAATAAGGAGCATATAGACAAGACTTAGGTAAGTTAAAGAAGACGATGGGATTTGGATGGGATGGGGTAGGATACCTGGGTTATTTCCAGGGGCATTAGAAAAAGGCAATGTCATACTTTGTATCTGAATTAAAAGGTTTGCTATAGGATCTAATTGTATGTGGACTTTAGGTACCATGGATCAAGACTGAAGGTAAATCTTAGTATTTATATACATATAGTAAAATTTATAAATTTAACATAATTTCTAGAGGAGGTATTTTTGTTTTGGTTATGATACTAGCCCAGTCTTCTTGACTGTTTATGTGTGAGATCAGCAATTTTCACCTTTTTCATTTCATGGCACATATAAACTGATTAGTAAAATTCTGTGGCACACCAAAAAATGTGTTGTATTTTTTGCTGGTTGGACAAAAATAGGTATAATTTTGAATCATTCACACTGGATAGCTATTGTTATGTTGGCTGTTGTCAGTTTTTTAATTTGTGAATGTAAGGGGCATGGCCCTGACTAAATAGTCAGGTATTGCATGTTTTAAAAATTCCTGCAGTGCACCAGTTGAAAATCTCTGTGTTAGATTCTTAAATGGAAAATATTACTAAACAATATTTAATGGGAAGAGAAGTATAAACCATGAGGATTTTGCAATTTAGTAATCTGAGTACAATGTTTTTTAAAAAGAAAGTAGTGAAAATTCTATATATAAAAAGGAACATTTTTAATTTAAATATATTATATTGTGTTTTATGTAAGAGGAAAAGCATAGAAATAAATAAAATACTACTCTTATCCATTGTCCTGGTTCTACTGAGTAATCTTGAAGATAAATAAAGCAATTGGAAGGAAATGAAGAACCTATGGAACAGGTCTCAACCTCTGATGATATAAGGGAGAACAGATATTATATACATAGATACATCCATGACTGCATGATCTG
>PVKM010039373.1:0-13779 GCA_004027735.1 Carollia perspicillata | reverse complement strand
CTTACCTTCAAGGTTTCTTTTGAGAAATCAGCTGTAAGTCTTTTGGGAATTCCTTTGTAGGTAACTCTCCTTTTCTCTTGCTGCTTTTAAGATTCTTTCCTTATCTTTAATCTTGGGTAATATAATTGCGATGTGTCTTGGTGTGTGCTTCCTTAGGTCCAATTTCTTTGGAACTCTCTGAGCTTCCTGGACTTCCTGGAAGGCTATATCCTTTGCCAGATTGAGGAAGATTTCCTTCATTATGTTTTCAAATATGTTTTCAATTTCTTGCTCTTCCTTTTCTTCTTCTGGTATTCCTATCATCTGGGTGTTGGAATGTTTGAAGTTGTTCTGGAGGTCTCTAAGCCTCTTCTCATTTTTTTGTGTTCTTGTTTCTTCATTCTATTCTGATTGAATGTTTTTTCTTCCTTCTGTCCCAAACTGTTGACTTGAGTCTCAGTTTCCTTCTCTTTACTGTTGGCTCCTTGTCTATTTTTCTTTATTTCACTTTTCATAGCCTTTACTTCTTCCTCTATTTTGCAACTACATTCAACCATTTCTGTGAGCTTCCTGATTACCAGTGATTTGAACATTCCATCTGATAGACTATTTCTTCAATACTTAGTTCTGTTTTTGGAGCTTTGATCTGTTCTTTCATCTGGGCCATATATATATTTGGTCTGGGAGCACCTAGTTATGTAATAGGGAGCAGAGCCTTAGGTATTCGCCAGGGCATGGGAACCCACATTGCTTTGTTGCTGTAATGTATGTGGGGAAGGGGTCTAAGAGGGAACAGTGCTGCTTGCTGGGCTCTTGGCTGGCTTTCAGTCACTTCCCCCACTACCCACAAACAATTGGACCCTTCAGGTCCTGATTCCCAGGTGGATGGATTTGTTTACATTCTAGGACCCTATGGATATCTCCAAGAAACTCTCCTGTGAGGCCGGGAGTTTCTCTCACTGCTGCAACCCCCACAGATGTTTATAGTCAGAGGTTTTAAGGCTTTATTTTCCCCAGCTGCAGCCCTGGGTTGTACAGTATATCTCACTCCTCAGTTGTTCCTCCAAGTTTATCTGCACACTTTCCCACCCATTGCCTCACCGGGTCCTCCAGCTGACACCTTGCTGTGAGTCCTTTCTGCCATGGCTGACCATTGTTGCCTCTTCTACCAGTCTGGATGAATGTTTCTTCTTTAACTCCCTGACTGTCAGACTTCCATACAGTTCAATTATCTGGCAGATCTGGTTATTTTTTGTTTTAAATTTGTCATTGTCCTTCTTTTGGTTGTGCAAGGAGGTGAAGTATATCTGCCTATGCCTCCATCTTGACCAGAAGTCAACATCTGTTTTATTTTTAAAAAACATAATTCTTGATTAAAATCTACCATAAAAATGGATTCATCTTTGGTCAATGTCATTAATGTTGTATTCTATGCAGCATAATGAAGATCTTAATACCAGGAATAATATGGAGTATACTCTTGCTTACATTATTTTGAGAACTTTATTATCTAGTATCTTACTTAAAATATACTAACAAGATAAAAATATCCACACAGTGGCTGAACAAAGCAAAAGATATATTTAGTAGTAACTCAGTTCAAAATGGCTCAAATGCATCTTGTAGACAGCATTCATAAAGCCATCTCATAGGAGATGTCATTTATTTTGTACCTTGGAACAGAATCATTACACACTTAGTAATGTGCTTGTACTAGCTTTCATCTTAATATGGGGAGATAATTTGTCCCAGTTGTAGGTGATATGTAAGTTATATCCTCATTCTAGTATGTCTCAACTCTGCCAATTTTGCCTGTGGCATAGATAAATAAAAAAATGTTCTATTAATATAGAAAAATCCAATCTCACCATAAATAGAACTCAGAAATAAGGAATATGTAAATGCCTTGCTTTTAAGATTTGTCAAGATTTCAAAAGTTATACTTAATGGTGAATGTATTACACTGCTTGTAAGATTGCATATGAGTAAAATACTTCTTTTCAGACTATTTAGTATTGAATGTTAACAAAGTGCACTCAGTTGTTGAGTCAAAAATTCCACAAAAATTATCCTGAATACAATATAATGGAAAATAATAATGCATGTACAAGGAGGTATCTCAGTGTATAGTTTGAAGTTGTAGAAAATGGGGGAAAATATAAATAGCTATTTGTAAATATTAAATAAAACATGTAGCATTTTCATAGATATAATTGCACACATAAATTGGTCATTTATATATGAGATACATGAATATCATACCATTTTGTAAACAGTCATTTAAATTTATTTATAAGCATGTATATGGAAACTGGGTTGTCACTAACTGAGCACAGAAAAAAATTTAATGAAGAATACCCATAGATTTCAGCAACCAGATAGGGAAGAAAATGTTATAGGTATATGGCATATACTTGGCAATAGCTGATAATTTTAGAAAATGAAGGGGAAGCTTCATTTTCTTAGACCTAGAAGAGACTCTGAGGAATGACAGCAAAGACATTCCCAGCTCCACACAATGAGATACTGTGGGTGTGGGAGGTAATGAAGTCTCCTCCAGAGAGGTGATTTGATTATATATATCAGAAAAGAGTAAAATTTTAGGTAAAGCAAATAACAGGATTTCAGTGACTAAACTAACAAAAAGGAAAAGTCAATGTGATTATTTCAAGTTGACCATTTTCCTAAAAAACTTAATAACTGAATAACTATTTGTTCTGTTCCTTCTCCCCTGCTCCCCCTCTCCACATACAAACACACATTTTCTGTACACAGACCTTAAAAATAGTTATGTTTTATAGAGTAAATCAGGTATTGATACAGTTTATTGAGATTTTTTTCCAAAATGAAATTATCTTTGCTTACTCAAATATGTTTTTCAAACTCTTTAACTCAATTGATTCATAGCTATACACACACAGAAATATTTCTGCATTATATCTCTCTTCTTCAAAAGGCAGAAGTGATAGTAGAAAAAAAGAAACTGTCAAAAGTTTGATAGAATCTGGGATATGTTCCAGTACACTGTAAAAGAAATGAGTGACATTAAACTTAAGCATAATTGTGAGACACAGAAGAGCCTAAATATTTCTGAAAATTCAAAAGAAAAAAACTTTTATGATGGAAACTAACAACCAAGAAAATGTGTGAACAATATCTTCTGTCCAAGATTAAGAGGGCTCCCTATCCTGCACTTAGACCCATCTCCCAATCTAACATTGTCAAGGATAGTAAAAGAAGGCAAGTTTCAGTGAAATTGGAAAATATAGCTAAAGCTGTCCAAGGGCAGAAAGGACTATTTTTAACATGAGGGAGATTCCCCATCTTGGAAATGGTGAAGTCAATGTGATCATCTATTATTTACCATGTAGAATGATGTGAATCTTCCATAGGTTGATAGACCTAGGTGTTTTCCACTACCTCTTTACTCCAATGAATTTAAATCAGTAACATGACTACAGTTTTATGGCATTTCTACTGGTTTTACTAGCCTGAAGTATCAGTTTAACTGGATAATTGGTGATTGACACTTTTTTGATTTAGTGTCAGCACAACATATATCTAAAGCTCCCCTCTTTCTGACTGAATTTTGAAGGCTAAATGGTTGAAGGTTTGCTTTGAGCTTGGTTCTTCTGTAATTCATGCAGCTTCAAATCAATGTCTGTCTACTTATGGACTCAACTAAATCCAGTACTGCTGCTGACTGCTAAGGGGAAGAAAAAGGCTCCATAAAGAGATTCCCGTGCACCCCTGCCTCAGCAGTCATTCTGCTGTTTCTATGGAAACATTCAACAGACAGAAGCATGCTGTAATGTGCAAGTGAATGAGAAGGCATGTAGGCATGTTCCTTTCATCACCACATCTCATAGAGCGCAATCACTCAATAAAATGAAAATGGGTGAAATTAATTTTTTATTCTGACAGATAAATTGTTCAGAAGAATATGAGTTCTATTCTGAAATCATATGTGCTACTCATTTATTTTTTCTTTTTCACAGTTAAACATTTTCTTCAGAATGACTTATAGAAGATTGGGAAAATTAAGAAAAAATAATTCACATTTATAAAGTGCCCACCATGCACTAGACACTTTGCATGCATTTATTTTCAATATTTCCCCAGGAGGAAATAGAGATTTAGAATTTACATGATTTTCTTTAAGTGGCACAACATTCAAATTGGAAAGCCTGGTCTAACATCAGTCTATATCTGATTGTAAAATCGAGTGTATTCTTTGCGTTCTTAGCAGAAATGAAAGTCTCTGGGAGGTAAGCCAGCAGATAGCAGGAAAAGGGCATGGATTTAGGACCCAAATGCTGAGACAATGAAAAAGGATCAGAAATGTGGTAAAGATGAGTGGTGCAGTGGATTGAGATTGGGCTTGAAAGCTTGTAATAATATCACAGATCCAGGAACTGGTTCACTCTAGAATGTATTAGTGTTGAAGATCAAAATTGGCTAATGGGTATAGAATCCCAATGGTTTAGTAATAGGAATCCATGCGAGATTTTGAAATTAATTTTATATATACCAAGAATGCTTCAGTCTTTTGCCGCCAATCACTCACTCTGGGGAACAATAGAGGAATATTCAATTAAAGTGTACTCTTTTATTAATAGTAACTACTGTTCATTTTAGGCAAATGAGCTTAGGTAAAAGACTGAATTGATACTTGGCCTTAGCATAAAGCCTAGGTAAGGCTTCTTAGATCATACCAAATCTATATAGTGCTAGTACCATGCTCATATTTTTTGAAAGGAAAAGTAGTGATTGGGTAAATCAGACCAGCCATTCTTTGTCTTAGCAGCCTCTTTGAGAAACGTACAAAAGTGATTTATCACACTGCATTCTTGCCATTTCTGAGGTCCTTTTAGGTGGTTAATCTGTCATCAGATATTGTAGCCTTATCTTGTTGGCCTGAACTTCTGATGTCCACTGGAAGAAAGAGATCCCTAAGCCTCTTCTGAACTTCCCTCAATTCACTTCACAGGGTCCTCTCTGAGGGAAGTCTCAGCACACTATTTGGAACAGTGTTTACTACTATGCCCCAGGTTTCTGAATCTAAAGCAGAAAACTACTTCTAACATCTGTGTATATTCTTCCTCTGTACATGGGGGTTTGTCCTCTTCCACAACCCATGTCCTCTTCTCTCAGTACATTTTTTAACACTTCTCCTAATTTATCACATATTCACATTAGCCACTTAGCTGTCTTTCTAGGTAGATTTCAAGTTCCTTGAGGCCAAGGACTTTGTCTCATTCACATTTATACATCCAGTCTATCAGAATGCAGGATATGCGGCAGATGTGTTTTAATTATTTGTGAGTTAAGTTGCAGCATCCATGTCATTGGATTCTCCATTGTCCACTGGATCCTCTCAAATAATTCTAACCTTTTTTCCACTTGACAACTTTTGATATATTAATATATAAGGCACTTAAAAATGTTCCTCAGTATTACTCTTTTGTTTTTTGGTCCTTAGATTTCATTGATTTTTTTCTTATGGCAATGCTTTGAGTTTGTTCATCATGTTGTTGGTCTTTTCAGCATTCCTCCAAAAGCTTGGCACCCCCATGAAGAGTGACAGCTGGTAGGGATGTGCCACCAATTTTTTTTCTCCATATACATGTTCAACTCTAGTTTGATTTTATGGGCAGCTGTTTCTCACAGGCAGATGGAAAAGTTTAAAATGTTGATTAGAAGTGTTTTATCTCTTTCATTTTGTCTGTATTGAACCATTTTCTAATGAATTTTAAATATCTTCTTCCTTAAGATATTTCTATCTTTGGTGCCTGTATCCTCCTTTTATGCCAGTTTCTTAGTTTTAATATGAATTTTTCATTTGTAAATGCTGATCTGAGTGAATTTTGTCAAGTTGAGATAATGCCTTTATTTGTTCATCCCCTTCTCCTGGTCAAAGTACACATGGCAAGCATGACTGAAAGCAGTTTTCACCAATTTTCACTTAAGAAGCAGAACTCAAACTAATCGGTTTTGCATTCAAGGTTTTTTATTATCTTTCCTTAATGTATTTCTCTAGCCTACATCCAAATATCTCACCCCTTATGTGCTCCACACTGTAGTCAAAGGTGCTTTTCCTGTTCTTCCAAACATGTATGCTTCCATTTGTTTCATATGCTCATAATTAATCTCTCTATAGCAAATCTAAATATGCTTGGTAAAGCCCTGACCCTCAAGTCTTTTTATTATTTTTTTCTATTCTCACTTATGGATGTATCCAAAAGACACTATATATAAAATTTCCATCCCAGAAGAGTTTTGGTTATCATCAGGAGGACTTCTTAGAAATCAGCTCACCACAATGGCCTTGGGTAGGATCCTATACCTGCTTAACATAGTAGTGTCAAATATGTGCTTTCTAAGTTAAATTGATGTTACTTTTCCATACAAATCTATTAGCAGATGATAATTGAAAGTGTGAAACTTTCAAAGCTGTATTTTTTTAAGAAAAGATCCTTATAGATTGCAAAGCTTTAAATTATAAAGAGGGAAGGTTAGGCACATTAGTTTTATATCATATTTGTTTCTATCTATCTTTTAAAATCATGGCCACATTTCTGTGTCATTTTACCCTTGCTGATTCCCAATCATTTCTATCCCTGCTTTAAAACAAGAGAATAGTAGGACTCTGTGGTGTGTCCTTTCTTGAGCTGTATTTGTTGCTGTTATTAATTCTGATTACTCCTCAACCAGTTTAATTTCTGCTGCTTTATTTGCCTTAATGAATACTGTTAAAATGGTATTAAAATCAAATTAAACTGAAATTCAATGATAATAACAATACAGTATAGCTGTTTCTCATTAAGGTTTCTCACACTAATACGAACTCCTGCCTCTTTCAATTTACATACAACTTCTTCCTATGTGAACTTAAAATAGAACTTGTTATAGGAATTATAAAATGTTTGGTTACTCTGTATCTGAATGTGTTTAAAGTCATAAAATGATGCCCACATTGGAGTGACCTACTTGGATTTTGCATACCCAATTGCTCACATTGATATTATTAAGCCATTTAACCTCTATTCTAAGGTTTATTTCTATTCCATTCCAAATTCTTGAGCTCAGAGAGTACTCGAGAGATTCTAAGGACTTGTATGGTGCAAACATAAGAATTTAGTATTAAATCTTTTTTTTAAGATTGTTAAAAATATTTTTTATTTATTTTTAGAGAGAGGAGATGGGAAGGAGAAAGAGTGGGAGAGAAACATTAATGTGTGGTTGCTTCTCATGTGCCCCCTACTGGGGACTTGGCCTGCAACCCAGGCATGTGCCCTGACTGGGAATCAAAGCAGTGACCCTTTGGTTCATAGGCCCGTGCTCAATCCACTGAGCCACACCAGCCAGGGCTAGTATTAAATCTTATAGCCAAGTATCTCAGTTCATACTGACTGGTTTCTGTTATAATTTCTAAATTTGCAGTACATTTGTTCTATGGGTCTCTCCCGTAGAGAGAATTCCTGCATTGTACTTAGTCATTTGAGTTCCCACCCAATGAATCTCTACTTTGGAATCAGTCATTTGAGCTTCTCTCTAAGCTAGACTCTCTCAATGGCTGGATTTCTTCCACTGAATCCCACTGTCCCTGTGACTAAATTCCCACCATCAATTTCCCTCTCACTAAGTGTCCTTTTTACTGGATAATTACCAAAATTTTTTGGCTATGCTGTACATACAGCAGTTCATTTGTGTCTTTGATAATACATTGATTTATAACTTAGGGAGTTCATAGTTCAATTATGTTAGCACATATTCTTTTCCCTCAAAGCAATAGAACATTTTTGCTTTCGATTTCAGGTCTCTAATTTTAAGATACGTCTTAACTGCAAACTCTCTACTTTGTTTTCAGCCTTTGTCTGTTCAAGCTTTACCCTAGCAGCAAACAACGAAAGCCTGCCCTCTAAGACTCAGCTCTTCAATCAGTCTCTCTCTGTCTCTGTATGTGTGTCTCCCTTTCTCTCTTAGAAAAATAAAAGTATTACTGTAAGGTTCAGCCTTTTGTCCTAAGACAGTGAGAACCCAGCCAAGCATTACACTGAGAAATTTCCCTCCATTAGTTGGGTAGAGTCAGGTCTTATTTTGCTTACCGAAGTCTAGTTTACAGACTGTGGTTGACCAAACCGTTAAACAGTATATTTCTTACTTAAGGACTGTGTTCTCCTTCATGTAGTGATGAATTGCATTTTTATTTCTATATTAGTCCAAGTCTACATTGCTAACATTGGTTCAGTGACTTGAGGAAAACATGCCTGAATTCTGAGTTTCTTGGATTGGTATGTACGTGTGTGTCTTTCTCTGACTGTCTTATTTCACTTAGCATACTAATCTCCAGGTCCATCCATGCTGTTGCAAAAGAAGAATGTTCCCATCGATCTCTACATTTTACCAAAAATTCCTTACAGTCACAATCAATTTCCTTCATCAATATAAAAATTTGTCTACCTTGTTTTTCTTAGGTCAATTTTTCCCCGTATTCTGGAGCTTCTTCTGTTACAAGTCTACCACTACCTGGTTTAGCTAATATGAACACTAAAAGTAATTATATCATAGTAGTTTGCTAATTAAACACCTGACTGATGTAATTTTTCAGGTTTGGTCCATAGTTAGCACATCTAGAGACAAAAAGCATGGTTTTCCACTCATAAATAATGCTCTTTTAAAGATTTTGTTCTTGTCCTGGTGGTACCACAATTATTCTATTGCATTGCTCTGATGTAGCATGGATACTTTTTATTATTTATTTTATTTAAAAAAGAAGGAAATAGAAACCTAGATGACTTGTTGAAGACTTGCAAAGATACCACTATTAACCAGTGATGGAACTAGATTAAAATCACAGCAACCATTCAACAGACTAGCACATTTTCATTAAAGCATTTTGCATAATACAGGGAATACTACGTCCATAAAATATAATATCCTTATTTAATAGAGACTGTAAGTAGTGTATAATATGTCTCAGTTTTTTTTTTATTTTTTTTAAGATTTTATTTATTTATCTTTAAAGGGAAAGGATGGAGAGAGGGAGAGAAATATTAATGTGTGGTTGCCTCTCTTATGTACCCTGCTGGGAACTGGCCTGCAACCCAGGCATGTCCCCTGACTGGGAATCGAGCCATGATCCCTTGGTTTGCAGGCCTGTGCTCAATCCACTGAGCTACACCAGCTAGAGCAATATGTCTCAGTTTTAATTTCCTATTATTCTAAAGTAAATGGATAAAATAAGGCACACTGTTTTTATCCTGACTGAAATAAGATGTATTTTCAGGCTATATTACAGGTATTTAACAAATTATTAATGATAATGTCTTGCACATAAAAGTAATTCCTACACACTTTAATAAATAGTTAATATTATTTACTTTGTGTAAGAAAGCCATTTCAAAATATGGTGTTGCCATGATATTAACTGTGGAGTATAACTTAATGTATCCTCTTCAAAGTAGAAGGTTTTGGCTATCATTAACCACTGATTTTCCTATGTCCCAAATCTGGAAGTTGTCTTCCATTAAAAGTATCTTCCTATTAACTATAGTCAACAAATCCAGTGGTTTTTTTTTTTTTTAGTAAATATAACTCCAAATAACATTGCCGTTATGTTCCTCCTGCTTCCACCTTTATTGTGATCCTCATCACGTGAAATACTAGATAATATTCCCTAAATTTTTTTCTTCAAGTTTCTTCTGCCTTCAGGCTGTTCTTCACTGAGCTGTATGAGTTGTTTTACTTAAATACAGATCATGTCCTTTTCTATAACTTAAAGTACTTCAATGGGACATTTTACCAACAAATATAGTCTGTGTATACTTTATAGTATCTAAATAAGTTCTACCTTTTCTTCATCTTTTCATTTGCTTCTTCAATATTTCCTTCCAACTTTGAATTTAAACCTTGAGCCATTTCTAAATATGTGTAACTTTCTAAAGACAACATGCTGCCTTTTGCCTTGCTTTTCTTATTTCCTCTCTTCTTTCATGGGATTCCCTTCCTCCTTCTAACCTTGTGTTCTTTGAATGTGGCTTCCCCATGTGTAATGCCAAGCCACACATTTTGTTGTTGTTAGAAAATATCTCCTTCCAAAACTCTGTTCAAAGTTTGTTTTGTTTTGCCAAGACTTACTTGACTTAGGAGAAATAAACTGTCTTACCTTTGTGTGGTAAAGGTATTTTATGCATATGTTATGATATACCCCACTGTAGATTGTATGTTGATCTTGATTTTTAATGTAGCCCCATTTTTTTTCTGCTTAAGCCACCTGTACCAAACAAGAACTTAATTAAATGTCTGGTATGTAGCTGGGTTCTCCCAACATCATTGAATCATCATATAGAATGGTGTCAATGAGAAAGGAAAGACTGAAGCGGAGAAAAAGTTGCAGAGCCCTCTTTTATCAGTGAACTCTTTAACCAGAGTAGCTCACCAAACCTGCAAACCAGGTCTATGGAAATAAAGCTGAACTTAAACTTTTCTCTACCTAAGAAATGATTCTACTCACAAACTTTTTTGGGGGTGAATTTGGGGGGATAGTTAATATAGTTGAAATCTAAAAGAGGACCCAGAATGGTTTTAATACATGTTTTATTTTGTGATTAAAGATAAATTAAGAAAAAAGGTGCAGAACAAGAAGTACAATATGCTATCGTTTATATAAACAAAAACAATATATATGTCTATGTAAAAGTGTGAATGTCTTCATCTCGGTAGATGCATAGAATAGCTTTAAACAGTTGTGACCTTTAATGGGAATACTATGTGTCACAGGCCAAAAATAGGATGCTGATTTATTTTTCACAATTTTTAAAATATACTCTTTTCTAATTTATTAATTTTACTCTATATAAATATGTACATAATTGAACACTTACTGTGGAACTGTTTGTGGTATAATTAACTGAATTATGTTAAAAACATTAAATAAATGGATTTTTTTAGGTATTTATTGAGCAGAATCACTCAGTGATTTACAAAGAGTACCAAGTATTTTAAGCTTATTTAGGTTTAATTTACACAAGACCACTGGACCTCCTAAACAAACTAGTATATCTATTTTGCTAATTTTTCCTTCTGCAAATTAACTAAATTCACTCATTTGACAAGTTATTCTATTACCAGGTATAGTTGAAATTTTATCCTTAAGAAAAATAAAGCATAATTTGCTGGTTCATTTAACCTATACCGACAGCTTTCATAGCTAAGTCATACAAAACTAAATGATATTTTTTTTCCTCTAATATGTTCATTTCCTGAGCTGTTTCTTTTTTTCTCAAGTCCTTTGTTCATTTGGTGAAATCAGATCAACCAAGAGAGTGGAAGATGTCAAAGAGAAGCAAGATTATCCTGACTAAAGATGAACAAATATATAATAATGCTTTTTATTAACTCTTCTATCAGTGGCAGATTATTCCCAGCAGAGACATTTTTCAACATGAACTCAAAAGTTAACTTCTGAGATGACTTATAAAACAGAGGTAGGTCATAGCTACCCAAAGTAAATCCATTGAAAAATATTGACAAAGCAAACATTTCCAACCATTTCATCACATATTTGTGCTTAAATGAGAATCTATTCTTCTCAGGAGGACACTCTCAGACTGAACTGCTGGTCCTTCGAATGGAGTTATAGCTTAACTGATGTGAACTCATTCTTGACAATGGTTTGCTAGCAGCTATGAATCTTCATTTACTTCAACAAAGCTGTAGTTCTTGAAGTACTAGACACTGCACCTGAATGAGCTGCTATCAACAACAAATCTTTAGCTATAAGAGTAAAAGAAAGAAATGAAACTCCGGCAGTCCTAATGATCACAGCTTAGACTAAGTGTGATATTGGGGTTAGAGGAGGCTGAGTGGTTGGGCTTCCTACTACTTCCTCCCCCCAAAAAATAAAGTTGCTGACACTTCTTGGGTGAAACTTTTCTGTGTTCCTGATCCTTTTCTTTGACATAGGCTTCCCCTACACATCTAACTATGAATGGTCTCAGAACAGCTCCAAATACCAGATGCACCATGACATCTCTTAGGAAAGACTGACCTCTCATTACAGTGCAGACTGAACATATAACATAGCACAGGTTTACATATTACAGTACAAAGCCTTCTTACATATAATGACTGTGGTCAAAGACTCAATCTACAACAATGCTTCCAAAACTACCTGTTCACAGTCCTGAAAAAATTACTGAAAGTCCATGAGCATATTACAAAATAGATATTGCCCAATAACATTAGAAAATGTTTAGCAAAAATGAATTATTTTAACATATTTGGAACAATCTAGCTTGATTCTTTATAAAATAGGAGCTGTAAATAAACTATGGTCTATAGTGTCTATGAGCACCTATTCAATTTAAAAGTTGTATATTCAGCACTGCCTTCTCGAATCCTTATAGCAATCTCAGAGACAAGTGGGTTCCCCAGAAGTGATTCTGAGGCTTGGTTTAATGACAGAAGTTTTGTGAGAAGATACCTGATAATAAACACATCTGGAAGAGATAAGACATCAAGGTTGGACAAAAGCAAAGTCCAGGTGCATAGCAAATCCAAACAACAACAATAGCAAGCTCCATAAAGGATGGAGTATTTTAGCTCTGAAGCTAAAATGCTTCATCAGAGTTGTCTCATATTGGGCTGAAATGGTCAGGCTTTTAAACCTACTTCCATCAGTCATTGCACATGGACTGTCCCCAGAAGGACTTGGCTTTGGGTGAAGTGGCAACTGAGGCAATCATTGAAGGGGCCGATAGCTGAAGTCTACCTATAGATATCACTACCATCAACCAGGGCAAAAAGTGCTTCTTTGAGGAAGAATCTGGGCTGCGCGTCTCCATGCCCATTATAACCTCTTCCTAAAATAGAAGAACACAACAATCAGAGAGATAAGAGGAATCGATGTGTGTAAAACCTCATAGCAAGGGGCAGATCTGGAAATCACAACACGATTTTTTTTTACTCCATTGTAAAACCACAGCTTTTCCCAGTACTCCCAAACTACCTCTTTAGAACTTAAAAACAAACAAAAAAATCTGAAACTCTTTAGTATAATTCAATTCAGCAGCCAATTTACAAAATACCTTCCTTTCTTTCCATTCTAATATATCACAGAATGTTCATCAAATGGACTTAATCTCAGAATAATATTCTCTGCTTTTTTTCCCAAAAAATCCCCTGCCTAAACATTTTATTTTATTTTATCTATTTCTTAATATATCTGAAAAATTGCGCCATTAATCATTCTCTCTTTCTTACCTTCAGTTTCCTCCCTGTGGTTTATTTTTCTCATCACATTTAACATGCTTTCAAGATTTTCTTTTTCTAAAAGAAGCCTTTCCATAGTGCCTTCTCTCACTTCACTGTCTCCACTTGCATCTAGTTCACACCAGTTTCTAAAATCCTGTAAACCTAGCTTTGTCCTCATCTTTTATAGTTAAAATCTATATGAAAATCTAGATTCATCTCCATTTACTATACTTTCTCAAAGTACATTGCAAGTGGAAATTTGCAAATGCAATACTCTTTTATTCTCCCGTTGAGTTAAAAATTAAACTTCCATCCCTTGCTTTCCATAACCATGCCTCTCTCATTGTGCCCAGTCACCCTCTCCTCCAATTTTCTGGCCTCTTGTCAATCGTCAATGCTCTGACTGAGGATTTAAATTCTCTGCACTTTTCCCCTGGACCTCTCCTTCCCCTTGTTTGTGCTGCTTCTGTGGTGAGTTCATTTTTATTTATATCTCAAGCTATGATCACATTTTTTAGTTTACAACGAGAATTTACAACTACT
>PVKM010039372.1:0-13785 GCA_004027735.1 Carollia perspicillata | reverse complement strand
GAAATCGTCGTACTGGGCTAGTCATGGGGGAGGAAAGAGTCGGGCTCCCTTCTCCCACAGCGGAAAGTCGGGAGATGATGTCTAAGAGGGAAGAATTGAAAGATGCCCGCACAGCCACACTACTGAAGACTCGGTGCTGACTTCCAGAAGAACTGGCTAAGAGAGATCAAAGTGGCCGTTTCTGGGGAAGGAACGCGTCGGAAGAGGAGGGCTGGGGATTGCTGCTGTTTTTGTTTTTTAAACAGGTTCTCGAAAATAAGTAGACTCTAAACCATGCACATAAATTACTTTATTAACCTATGAAAACTTTAAAATAGGCAGAGGCATATTTATTTCCCAGGAAAGGAAATTTAAATGCCTTTTAACCACGAGAAAAAGATGGCGGACCCTATTTATAATTAATAAAAGCACATTAAAACCATAACGAGCTACTGATTTCTACCTGTGAGATTAGCAAATGCAAAAGTGCAGGTTTTGGAAGATTAGTCCATTTTATGTCCCAGTGCTGAAGAGGGCATTTGGGCAAAACTCCCTTGTCCCAGGAGCAGCCTGTGTCAAAGAACGTGCACTGCACATGTACTCAGTCGTCACATCCGTGTTCGTCAGTAACGCACGAGCAGACAACCTAAACGTCCATCCACAGGAAGTCATTTAAAGAGATCGTGTGACACCTTTGTAATGGCCTACTGTGCACCTATCAAAAAGAAAGTAGTTCCACGTGTAGCAATGAGAGCAATCGATGTCCAGGATACATCACAAAGGGGGCGGGGGAAAGCGGGTGCAGAAATATGTGTGTGTATTATCCCGTGACCTGTGCAGGAAATGCCCTGTGGCTGTCAGTGTGTGGGTAACACCAGAACTGCGCAGAAGCAGCCTTGAGCAGTGATTGCTTCCAAGGAGAAACCGGAGACCTGGGGCGTCAGAGGGGGCGGGAGATTAACTTCGCATTATAGGATCCTCTGTAACCTTCCAGTGTTCAATCAAGTGAATGAGTTAATATTCTTAATAATAATGGCAGTGATACTAATAACCGCAGTAAGGAAGGAGAGAGGCAGAGAGAGAAGAAACCTGCCTGGACTGCAGGTGCATTTCAGCTCTCCCCGATGCGCCTCAAAACCAGGGAAAGGGTGAGCTGCAATCCGAGAGAATTAACTGGAAGTGTCTGTTGCGTTGGTGCCAACCCGTGGCTTTCACATCGCTAAAATCCACTGCTTTAAACATTAGCCAAGTTTCTTCTCACTCTGCAGTCACTAGTTTCTAGCAGGATATTAAGCTGGCCATTAAAACAGCTTAGTTTTTTGTTTCTCTGCAGCAGCAGAGAAATTGAATCTGACTAAACAGAACTTGTTGACATTTTTATGTTAGGTGATTCTAATCGGATAGATTGTAAAAGTAGCTTCTATTGGATTTTTCAGGAATGTTAAAAGGAGACTTTCTTCTCCCTGACTCTTGTTAAATAAAACTTAGCCGCAATTATGCCGGGGAACAAGTTTTCTGTGGCTCATAAACGCAGTGCCTGTGACAGTGTGTCACGGAACCGGCGATACCAGAGGAGGTGTTACTGTTTCTCATTTTGCTCGGACAGGTTTAAACCAACCCAGGAAGTAAATGGGAGGTGCGAATTACATTGACGTTTTGGGAAGCATCCCGTCTCTGTCTGTCATGACTTGACTTGTTTGTTTGGGTGCTTTTGGTTTTGGGTTTTTTGTTTTGTTTTGTTTTCATTTTTACTTGTATAGTTTGGCAAATTCCTTTTTCCCAAAGTACAGTCATAGTTCACCATTCTGTTACGCAATGAAGGTAGGAACACAGGGGTGGAGGTGTTTATAAGGCATCTTGAGATTTATTGCTGAGGCTCGATCTAAGCCCTCGGCTGCCATACAACCTTTTCCGAAAAGGAGGAATGCGTGATTTACATAAAATGAGCTAAACATTACTTACTTTAGTTAGGTGTCCTCCCTCCCTCCCTGTCTTTCGCTGCCCCCGTCTCCCTGCTGTTCAGGATTGGCTAAACTTTTACCAAAGCCTTTTTACTTTATGTTTCAAACACAGGGATTTATAAATCAGGTTGGTGGGACTTCTAGTTGCGTTCATGTCCAGAACAGACTGGAGCTGCCCCCAGGGAGGAAACGTGTTTGCTGTGACCCCGGGCACACCCCCCTCGCCCTCTGACCTCTGCAGTGTCCATGCTCTCAAAGGGAAGCTGTCGTGCTCACTGGGTCGACCGTCTCCGACATCTCCATGTCTCCATCGCTTTCTTTTCTCTGAAATCACAAACTAGTTGTATTTCCTGCAGAAACTTGCACGGCAACTTTGTTTCTCATTTTAATTGGTTTTTAATATGGCACGAGGGGAAGTTACCATCCGCTTCGCTGTTTTCTTTCTGCTCACTAATCTTATTTTGTCTGAGTTTGGCGTGTTCTTTCTAACACGAGAGTAAAGGGACAGGAAGAATTCGAGACAGAAGAGCGCGAGCACTGCACGAATGCATAGGACGTGAGGAAATAAAAGACTGAATGAGGAAGAGGATGGCTGCTGAAGTCTAGCATGTTAGCGCACCTTACTGTTTTTTCCACTTAAAGACCACTTAGATTTTTTCCCTCTTGCTTTAGTCAGTGTGGTGACATCTAAAGAGTCAAAAACTTACGCGAACATATCTTCTGTCATTAATTTCTGAAAGCAGGAATGGTACAGAAGTATGTGGCTGTGCGTATGAGGAGCCAGGGAGGCCAGACGGGGAGCCAGTGAAGCAGCACGGAGTGAGAGTAAGTGGAGGGAGGGAAGTACGTGTAAAAGCAGAACACCACTGGGTGTGCGCATAGCGATTAGGTAAAGTACCTCGTGGTAGCCACTGAAAGCCAGACTGTCCCCAAAGGGCAGGCGAGGCTCCCCTAAGGGGCTGCACGTAGACTAGCAGTTGGGAGGGAATCTGGCCTCTTCCAGTATTGACTCCAGAGATGGAGAGCACAGGCTCACAGGCAAAAGACGCGCTTTCATAACTGAATGTGCTGCTTTAATCAGGAAGTTGGAATGCTACTTACAGTCTTTCCCAAGCCTTGGGAATGAGTTTAGTGGCTCCATTGTATTTGTGCGGAGGTGCTACATCCAAGTGTCGCACTCGTCTTGGCTCAGGACACTTGGAACAACAGGACACCCCAGACTGGGGGCGTCCCCCACGTCTGTTTCCCACAGTTCTGGAGGCCAAGGGCCCTCCGCCTGGCTGCACACCGCCTCCCACGACTGAAAGGAGGCTCGGGGGTCCTCTGGGGTCCCCTTGGGAAGGGCGCTGATCCCAGTCTTGAGGGCACCACCCTCCTGACCTGATCACCGTATTTTGCTGTGTATAACGGGCACTTTTTTGCCCAAATTTTTGAGGGGGAAAATAAGGGTGTGCATTATACATGGCTATTACTGATTCTGTATCTGTATAAATGTTTTTAGCTCTTTTATTCATGCTTATGTATTAAAAGAGTAACTCCAGAAAATAATAACAACATCCATATGCAAAATACAGCCCTGGAATACAATCATCAGTTTTGCTGCTAAATCTAAATAAATAAATAAATAATTGAATTTAAACATTAAAATGAAAGATTTTTTCCCCTGAAAGTTTGGGCCAAAAACCATGGTTGAGCAGCATACACGGCAAGATAGAGTGTATCCTAGAGGCCCCATCTCCTAATACCATCATATCGAGGGTTAGGGTTTCAACACATGAATTTCAGGGGGGGCACCACCATTTCGTCCATCACAGTGCTACTGTCACTTTTAATTGACATGGCAATTTAAACAAAAACTCATGTTGTGGAATCTCATGCCCATGCGGAAGGCTGGTTTATGCATTTTCCACATTAGAAATGGTGAACCATAGACCAGACAAGGCTCGTCGTATCAGTTCTGTCAGGGAATAAGAATGGATTAAAAACCTCATTCGCAGAAATTTACCTACCTCTTACTCTTTGTTAATTGTGGAGATTCATGAATGGGTTTTCAGAAGAAATGTCGTTAGACTCCAAGAAGTCATCCTTTAGAATGTAGTTGGTTTTCAAAATTATTGGGTACTATTTCTGCTTTATTGTTAATAATGCCATGCTGTTTCAGAATTGCTGATTGTGCCAAAAGTTTATGCCTCAGAAAAAAATATCTAATACAATTCTGTTTTCCTCACTATGACCCTCTTTTTCTCCATTTTCCTTATTTTGCCATCTTTCCTGTAGATTTTGGTCATGTATTTTAAGTGATGGTTCTTCCTTTTTAGGGACAATTAAAAGAATACCACTATCCCTATCATATAACTAAGAGGCTATCATATAACTATTGTAAGGACCTAATGATTCGTCTCTATTTTGAATTGAACATCTTAAATAGCTTTTTTAAGGCACACTATGTTCTAGTAGCCATTTAAATGAGAAGGAGCATTCTTAAGGCTAGAAAACGTTTTTAAATTAGAAACGAGATATCAGAAAGTATTAAAATACCGTGGAGACTGTAATTCGTAACAGCCTAGTCTGCTGCTGAATCCGAAGGCACGCTCAACAGGAAGACAACCTGGTTGATTCTTGTAGCGGGAAAGACAGTGTAGCAAATTCAGCAAGGGCACAAAATCCAAAACCCAGCAGGAAGGACGAAATACATGCCTGGTGCTGTTGATTGACAATGGCCTCTAAAAAAGATCTGGCCCTTCCTAATCTCCAGAACACGTGAATGTGACCTTCTTTGGAAAAAGGGTCTTTGCAGAAGTAATTAAATTAAGGATCCCTCCGGGAGACCCTCCCGGATTATCTAGATGGGCTGCAAACCCAGCGCCAGGTGTCCTTGTAAGAGACAGAGAAGGAAAGACACGGACTCCGGGGAAGGCCTTGTGGAGCAGAAGCGGGGACGGGAGCCATGTGGGCGCAGGCCCGGGGAGGCCCGAAGCTCGCAGGAGCTGGAAGACGCAAGGGAGCGTTCTCCCCCCAGCCTTCGGGGGAAGTGCGTTTGGCCGACACCTTACTTTTGGACTTCTGGCCGCCAGAAAACCAGGAGGGAGAAATTTCTATTGTTCTTAAGCCACTCACTTTGTCACCATTTGCTACAGCATCCCCAGGAAACTAATACACTTGGCTATTTTTTCCGATAAATTCAGTACATTCTCCAGTAATTAGTGCAGTGTACAGACTGTGTCCTGGCAGCGGCCCGTGAAACAGCTGCGGCATCAGCCTCATTTTTGGGTGGAAAACTGATGCCGAGGAAGTGGCGGAACCGGAGTTCAAACCCAGGTCTGTGCGGACGGCTTCAAACCCACTTTACTGCGGGGCTCCCCGCCACTTCGCGCAGATCTGCCATCACTGATCGGCGACTTCTGGTGTGAGAAGGACCTAAAATCAGGACAGGCCGCTGTGGGACCTCCGGTCCCTTTCTTCCTCGCCCCAGCCCAGTGTCGTTCCCGATTCCAAGCCCTGCAGAGGGACTGGCTGAGCAGATTACCTGGCTCTTTGGAGGCAGTCCTGCCACTGACCCAATCGGCATCTTCTAAACTCCTGTTGGGGGCCGCACGCTGCGGCGGCCTGTGTGGACAAAGCGTTCGCAGTGCTGTCGGCAGCAGCACAGGTGGAAGTGCCTGCCTCCGTGGAGCTCGCGTCCTGGGAGGCGTGGACTGGCAAAAATAAGCTTTGCAATGTGTCGTGTCGTGACCAGCGCCGCAAAGAAAAATGGGGGGGGGGGAGGTAAAGGCACTAGGGACTATGTGGGTGGAGAAGGGGGCAAAGGAGTAGTATTTTATGCGAGATGATAAGGGGAAGTCCCACTAGTTAGGGTCGTTTCATGAAGACCTGAAAGAAAACGTCCGAAGGGGTAAATTGGGAAGACCCAGAAGACGTCAGAGGCAATCCCCAGCTTACTGTGAAGGGCAATCCCAGAGTGACAGCCGCGTAGCTCTGAGAGCAGCCAGTCCAAACTGGGTCAAGAGGGTGGAAGCCCAGGGCCTTCCCAGTTTAACCTCAGGGTTTCCAGATAATACCTTCATACCACTGGCTTTCATTTAGAAATATTGAGGTAAATATTGTCAATCCTCAAAAAAAGGCTAAAAATTAAAAAAGGGGGATGCCTTTAATAGGGTGGGTGATGGGGCTGCTGTTTTTTATTGGCCTATTGGATTTTAAGTATGGTTGACTTTTGTCCACAATGTACATGTATTACTTTGATAAGGTAATGTGTGATTTAAAACAACAGCCTTCTGAGCGTGTAAAGTCAGCGTGGTAGCTACTACAAGGTTGGGAAAATAAGACACGAAAATAAGCTCCCCAGCAGAGTTCTGGCACAGTGTAGCTGCTCACTGCATGTTAGTTTTTTTCTCTCCCAGTTTTGCAGAGACTGGAATGTACAAAAAGATTATCTCGAGTTCCAACCAGTCAGTGTATGAACCTTTTTTAAAACCCTCTAATTTTTAATCAGGGTGCTACAATTTCAGACGTTAAGTACTAATTATGCATAATTTAATAGATTATGACAAACATTCTCGTGAGGCCAGATTTTTGGCAAAAACAACTCCTTAGGTTTAAAAAAAAAGTCGGAGATAGTGAAAATGTAATCAGAAAGGAAGTACGCACCAAAAAACGAATTGGATGAAATTCGACACCCTTGCCTTCAACTGCTTTGGATGCACTTCTTGTCATTAAAACATGACAGTTTATCTGCAGCAACATTTGGATCAGCATTTATTAAACATTCAGTAAATCTTGGTTGACTGCATTGCCTTAAGTTACCCGAGTCCGTTGTGGCTGGAGAAGCGTGAATGTCGTTGAATGCTGAAACGATGCCCTAGTCCATCACGCACCCACTTGGTGACAGCGTGATCATCACGTGGCCAGGAAGCCCCGCACCGGTCTTTCCTCCGCATCGTTTGATGGGGTAAGTTGAAGAGACTGGGCAAATCCCAGCCCATATGAGGAACATAAGTGATGTGTTGTTTTGTTCTAATGTTGCTGCTTGGCATGTATACCTGAGATTCTGCAAGCCACTGCCCTTCATACCTACGGAAAAATGACTTCACAAAAGCGTTCCATTGGCGCTCTCCTTGGGTAATTTATAATGTCAACGTTGTCTTATCAAGGCATCTGTCATTGTAGTACGGGATATATAGTGTCTGTCTTTGAATATTCTCTGTGGATGGCACAGAAGCCTGAATGGTTCTCTTGGTAAGAGGAATACTTTTTGACAAAATGACAGACTTGCTCACATGATGCAGTAGGGTGTACTCTGGACCACATTACCAGTGTCCTCACCGGTACGTTAAAAGAGTCCCTTGGGCCCTGGCTGGGTGGTTCCATTGGTTGGAACGTTGTCCTGTACTCTGAAAGGTTACAGGTTCGATCCCCAGTGCTGAAGGCAACCGATCAATGTCTCTCTGTCTGTCTCTGTCTCTGTCTCCCTTCCCTCCCCAATCTCTCTCTCTAAAATCAATAAACATATCCTGGGGTAAGGATTTATTTTTTAAAAGCGTTTCCTGGTAAAAGAATGAAACATTTCTATAAAGGGAAGGAAAAGAAAAAGATGTCAGAATCTAGGGCGATGATAGCTTGTGGGTCTTGGGAAATGCAGAAGTCATAAAGCTATTTCTAGCAAAGATGTAAGCTTCCTGAGGGAGAGAAGACCATGTCAAGTCAGGGCTGAGGCACAGAAATTGTTCTCATGTTCTCCTGCCCACCCCCTCCTTTTTAACAGTGCTCCCTTCCCCCAAGCATGCAGAACACTATTTGTGTCTCATTGTACTCAACAAATGCTTAGGTAGTGCTTTGTGCCAGGTACTGTTCTAAGCACTTTGCAAATATTTATTCTCTTAATCCTGTGAGCTAGATACTATTATTATCCCTGTTCGTTTGTTTTTAAATATTTAATGAAACCGAGGCAATGCTTCTCCAAGACCATGCAGGTGGTAAATGGCACAGCTGGTCTTTGAACCTGCTCACCTGGCCCCGCAGTCCCCACGCTGCCCTTGCACTTGCTACTGTGACCTCAGATTGCTGAGCGGCAGTGGCAGACGTCTGGACCCCTGGGTCCCCATACCCTTACGAAAATGAACGCATTAGCGAGGTTGTTTGTTTTACTGTTAGTTAATGTTTTTTAAAAAGTGTAGTCATCTCTTTGGAAAACATTGTATAAAAAGAGTAGTGGATAAGCTTTTTGTTGCTATTGGAGTCATAGGGAAACCGTGATGAATGAAACTCTGTTCACTGAAGATGTAGTTTCAGGCATTAGAGAACCTTTTTACAAGGAACATGTTCGGCACTTAATAGCACTCGATCAATATTGAGTCTGAATAAACATTGAACATAATATTTTTCAGCATTTTTAATTCATCGTATTATTTTTAATTTTATGTTATGTGCATGGGTATGATGTAACAAGGGTGTCCAGCCCACGGGGCCTCCTGCAGCCCAGGATGGCTATGAATGCGGCCCAACACAAAATCGCAAATTCACTTAAAACCTTTTCTTTGTTCATCAGTTTTCATTAATGTTTGTGTATTTATCGTGTGGCCCAAGACAACTCTTCTTCCAGTGTGGCCCAGAGACACCAAATGGTTGGACACCCCTGAATTTGTAGAACTTAAATGTGCATCACAGAAGTTTTAGGAAATGTTTAATGTTTTGTAAGCGACAATTGTAGTTATGCGGCAACTGATGGTACACGATAAAGAATGGTCCATAATAGTCAGATTTTGCAAATCCATGCCTAAACGTCTCGAAGGACGAAACCACGTTATTAAAACCAGTGTTGTGGCTTGATTTCCTTCGGTCAATGAGGTGCAAAGCATTGCGCTGACTCCCGGGCAGGAGCGGGGGGAAAGGGACACCTTCTGCTCCCACACCCGGATCGGATCGTCCTGTCCTCGTTTCTCTGCACGGCCCCCCGAAAGATGTGGGGGTGCAGATGTGGGGGTGCGGGTGTGAGTGCGCCCCAGCCTCCAGGGACCATTTCCTTAGCAGATCTACTAATCTCTTTTCCCTCTCAATGTTGTCACCCACAAAGGATCAGTCAAATATTAGATAGACATCCTTGAAGTATCACTATTTTTCACTCATTTTTGTTTCCTATGAATGTGACATTTTAAGATTAGCATGTTCAGTGTATTATTTAGTTTAAATTAGTCCAAACAGCCAAGCCATATACTGGTTTTACTGTGTGCTGGACAGATCTGTCTGTCAATAGTCCCCGCCACGGAAAGCATGTTCGGGGCCGGGGGGGGGGCCCTACAGTTACATAATCATAAGTCTCGAATATGCTCGAAGGGAAATTCTCTTTTTTATTGAAATTACATCACTACTATCACTGAAACAAATCTCTTCTACAGGATTTTCAGGCTTTTAGCTGGTAGTAATAGTTTTTGTCCTTAGCTTCAGCAGTAACAAATTTCGATGTTGTGTCCGTTGCTAAGAGAGAAGATGCCATCCCTTGTGACGGGCAGGAAAATGTGGCTTGTTTTCAGAGCAAATGGCGGATCAGCTCCCGAGCGCAGCATCTGCGTTGCGTGCCTTCGTGGGGTTTTCCTCACAGGGTCGCAGCTTTGGGATTGGTCGGGAATCGACCATGTGCCTTGGTCCATAGCTCCGTGCCTTTTATACCGTGGCTTTTGCCTCTTCCAGGAGAATGTCTGATTCATTTCTTATGACACGGAACCTTTTATTGTAAACTACAATAATTTTTTTATTGTACATGCTGAAATTTAGAAGGAAGTCTTTACCTCTTGAAAGTTATTTTTCATGTTTACTGATGTGTTCTAGAACTAAAAATGATGATTTATGGAGTTGTTTTTTTCACAACAACATGTTTTAAACTTGGCTTTAACAGATTGGAGGATCATTTCTCTCAACTTTTAAAAAAGAAAAAAAATCTCATGTCATACATAGGAACATTCAAAAATAGCCCTTCTCAAAAAGTAGGGAAATGTATTTTGAAATGTGACATTGTAAATGAAAACATAATAAGACTAATGTTATAAAACGGGACAGGATTGCTCTCTTGGAGCCTCAAATATAATTCGAAAAGGGTCTTATTTGTATGGGTCAGCAGTAATAGGTAGAAATACCACGGATTAAATTTCCCTGTGCTTAAGAATTTAAAGTTTCCTTTGGGCAATGGATTTTCTATTCAAAAAAAAATCAGGAACATCATTTTAAATGTTTAACTAAGGGATGATACTCTTACAGAAAAATACTACAGAATATTTACGTACCAAAGACTGAATACACATTCGTAATACTTTTTATCTCTATGTAAGGGATAAGGTCTGATTAACTTCCTCGGCCTGTTTGACAGTAAGTAGGTTAAACGTGGGAGAGGGAAACCGGTCATGGAGCTGAGCCCGGGGCCCCTGGTGCTGGCTCACGTCGGGCTCTTCCTCGGAACACAGTGCGGGGCCGAGGCCAGCCCCCTCCCCTCCCCTTGCTCACGCTCTCCTGCCTGCACAGGAAGAGAGGAAGGACGGCCCCCCTCTCCCCCCGCCTCCCGTGTCCCAGGGCCCACGTGTAAAGCAAACACTCACATATGGTCGCTCCAAACGAGCATTCTCAGTCAGAAGCCGCCTCTCCGAGTCTGGAGACACGGCCACCTCCGGTTGCTGAAATGCAGAAAAGAGCAGGAGTGGAATGTGCTTCTGCAAACTCAGTCTGCTGTCCTGACAGACAGTGTGGTGTGTGACATCTGGCTTCACCGGCACCGAAGACAAGGGCCCGGCTGCTGATGGGCTAACCTGGAGTAATGTGCAAGCCCTTTTATAAAATGAGCGATATTATAGAAAATTTGGAAAGAGCGAAAGCCGTAAAGAGGAAGACTAGTAACCCCCAAATGGCACCTAAATATAAACTTGGCGTAGTTTGGTTTTGTGCACCACGGTGGTTAAGAGAAAGCACTCCAGGGTCAGCTGGGGTTCAGAGCCGTCTGTGCCTCCACGTCCTCGCCTGGAGGTGGGCACAGTAATAGCATTTACTTCTTAGGATGTCTGTTCTAGAGCCCTGCGCTCTGGAGACTCCTGTTAGGGTTTCCTCGTGTTCATACCATACTTCATGACTTGTCTCTTGGAGCGCACTGGGTGTTAGCTCGCTTCAGTCAATTGTAAGAAAGTGATGGAAACTAAGCAAGGTGAACTTGACTGCTGTGCGCAGAAGTGTTGCCAATTATGTAGTGCACATGTGTGATGTTGTATATCGGTGGTTTGGCAGAGATGCCTGTACCGTAACATCTGTGTTTTCCTAAGCAGATTTTAGGGAAATAGCATCTCACAGTTACAAATACTGCAAGTATCTCACAGTTTCAAACTAAGGCAAAAACATTCATCTACTCCTGGACACTGGAGCTGCTTCCCAATCTTGGCCATTGTAAATAACACTGCAGTGAACACAGGGGTGCGTATGTTCTTTGGAACTGGTGTTTCACGTTTCTTCGGCTCAGTTTCCAGAAGTGGAATCGCTGGGTCATGAGGCAGTTCCATTTTTAATGTTTTTGAGTTAACTCCATACTCTTTTCCACTATGGCTGCCCCAGTCCGCTTTCCCACCAGTGCAGCCAAAGGGTTCCCCTTTCTCCACATCCTCACCAATAGTTTGTTGATTTATTGATGATGGCCATTCTGACAGGTGTGAGATGCTATCTCATCGTGGTTTTAATTTGCATTTCTCTAATGATTAGTGATGGTGAGCACAATGGAATACTACTCGGCCATAAAAAAGAGAAGGAAATCTTACCCTTTGCAACAGCATCAGTGGGCCTGGAGAACATCACGCGCAGTGAAATCAGCCAGTCAGGGAAAGACATGTCCCATGTGCTTTCACTCGTATGTGGAATCTAACGGACAGAGCAAAGTAACTGGCAAGTAGAGACAGGCTCGTAGAGGACAGGCGGGCAGCTCCGGGGGCGGGGTGAAGGGATGCGGCAAAGACTTTCAAAAAGAATGACCTCATGTGGCGATTGAGAGGTGAGGTGGGTGGCTGGAGGTGGAAAAAGGTGTGAGGGGATGGTTGGTAATGGGAAAAATACACTAAAAATTAAAAAAAACAAAAACGAAGGCAAAAACAAAAGGCTACGACTCGTGTTGGCAAAGGTGGACAAGTAACTAATAGTCCCTCAGTTGTGATACCAGAATAGTTTAATAGGAAACCAACAAGCCTAGCACAGGTTTGTGTGTGTGTGTGCGTGCGTGCGTGCGTGTGAATGATGCGTGCGTGCACGGATGAAAATGAGTTTTTGAAGGCTTTATTAGAGTACCATTAGCTCTCTTTTTACACGAGGCGAGCCAGTATCACAGGCACGTCCTCAGCGGCATGAGCACACTCACAGATACAACCCACTGACGCGCAGCCCTGCCCCAGCCATGCTTTTAGTTGCTTTTGATGTTTATTCATGAGTCGTTCATAGAAGTAGAAGTGCTGCATTTGCTCCTGTGGTGTGTTCTTACTCGTTCAATGGAATAAAGCTAGAAAAAGATTTGCCTTTATTTTTCCACTTAAGTTTTCCTTGTCTTTCTTTGAAATATGGTCCTGTTCGTAGGAGAGCCCGAGAGGCGAGAAAGGTGGCAGGTTTTTCCTTTCGCCTGCCCCCTTCCGGGCGCCCTCCTGCCCACTGCCGTTCCAGGTGAGAAGTGCCGCCCACTCAGCCGGCTGTCATAATGGCCACTGTTGGCACGTGCCTTTTCTAAACCCTGGGACTGACAGATTTCCTGATCTTTCTAATGCCTTTTCATCAGAAGAGCAGTGTGTGTGCGAATATAGGGGTATGTTTCGTGGTCCCATTATATACAAATAAAATTAAATAAAAATTGGAATTTCAGAGGCATTTCTGAAGAAGTGAGTGACTTTGGTGTCTGTCATTGCAGTTATACACAATGAGCTCCTTTTGTGAAATGAACTCTGTAAAGACTGCAGTTGGGAAGACCCCTGTGTTGGAACGGCGATCTGGTTCATGGGGGAGGCTTAACAGACACTGGTTTATGGTCGGAAACAGCTGTGTTTCTGGTCATCTGTTCAAAAGGGGAGGCGCATGTACAGAGTCCAGTGCGAACCCCAGCCCGACTGCTACTGAGCCCGGTTTCTGTTCGGAAGAGGAGAAGATAGGTATTGACAGGGTTTTTATTTATTGGTTTGGTGAGAAATAAAGCGGACATGCAAGTAATTTTTTGTCACATGCAGTTACCTTATTTTCGTGTCCTTTGATTTTCAGAAAATTGTGCATTTATGGTTTTAGAGTTTCTTAGTGGCTCTCACCTTGATTTCTATATCGATATCAAAGTCAAAATTCCTTACACGATTACTTTTGTAAGGAGTAGGGAGAAACCATGCTGTCTGTATTCCTCAAAATTCACAAAACAGACAGACTATCTGATTGATTCATGACTAGGAAAATATATTATCCTAGCTTTTTAGAAACAAAACCAATTTTCGTTGATACTAAATTTGGAAACTCACCCAGACCCTTCAGGAGCCCACCTCTACCTGTTTACACGCCACTTGTGTATTCAACGAATATTTATTAAGAGCTTACCAACCGCACTTGGCACTGATGCCACAGCCGTGAACAGGCGGGTGCAGCCCCTGCCACCACGGAGCTCCCAGGCACCAGGCTGAGAAGCAGAGAGACAGCCAATATATGCATCAGTCGCAAGTACTTAACTCCCAAGAAGGACAAGGACAGTGTGAGGGCCGTGTTAGTAGAAAACAGGAGGACCGTAGTTTGACCAAGTGATCACGCACTGAAATTCGTTGATTTCCTTATTTTTGTTTGGATTATAGCGTCATGGAGTTCCAGAATTGGAGGA
>PVKM010039371.1:0-13783 GCA_004027735.1 Carollia perspicillata | reverse complement strand
ATGGTGTTTCAGGGTTCTTGGGATATAATCCCAGCAGTGCAATTGCTGGGTCAAAAGGCAGTTCCATTTTTAGTTTTCTTAGAAAATTCCATACTGTTTTCCATAGTGGTTGTACCAGTCTGCAATCCCACCAACAGTGAACTAGGGTCCCCTTTTCTCCACAACCTCTCCAACACTTGTTGTTTGTTGCTTTGTTTATAATGGCCATTCTGACCGGTGTAAAGTGGTATCTCATTGTGGATTTAATTTGCATTTCTCTGATGGCTAGTGATATTAAGCATCTTTTCATGTGTCTCTGAATCCTCTGTATGTCCTCCTTGGAGAAATGCCTATCCAAGTCCTTTGCCCATTTTTTAATTGGGCTGCTTGTCTTCTTGGAGTGGAGTCGTGTAAGTTCTTTGTATATTTTGGAGATTAAACCCTTGTCTGAGGTATCATTGGCAAATATGTTTTCCCATATTGTTGGTTCTCTTTTTATTTTAATGCTGTTTTCTTTAGCTGTGCAGAACCTTTTTATTTTGATGAGATCCCATTTGTTTATTCTTTCCTTTATATCCCTTGCTCTGGGGGACATATGAGTAAAAATGTTGCTGCGTGAGATATCTGAGATTTTCCTGCCTATGGATTCCTGCCTCTAGGCTTTTAATGATGTCACAGCTTATATATAAGTCTTTTATCCATCTTGAATTTATTTTTGTGTATGGTGCCAACACCATTTGTTGAAGAGGCTATTTTGATTCCACTTTATGTTTCTGCCCCCTTTCTCAAATATTAATTGACCATAGAGACTTGAGTTTATTTCTGGGCTCTATATTCTTTTCCATTGATCTATGTGTCTGTTCTTATGCCAGTACCAGACTGTTTCGATTACCATGGCCTTGTAATATAGTTTGTTATCAGGTATGGTAATCCCACTTACTTTGTTCTTCTTTCTTAAAATTGCTGCACCTATTCAGGGTTATTTATGGTTCCATATAAATTTTTGAAGTGTTTGTTCTAAATCTGTGAAATAGGTCATTGATATTTTGATAGCAATTGTGTTGAATCTATAAATTGCTTTGGGTAGTATGGACATTTTAATGATGTTAATTCTTCCAATCCACGAACATTGTATATGCTTCCATTTATTTGTGTCTTTCTTAATTTCTTTCTTCGGTGTTATGTAGTTTTCTGAGTACAGGTCTTTTACCTCCTTGGTTAGGTTTATTCCTAGGTATTTTATTTTTCTTGTTGCTATACCAAATGGGATTTTTTTCTTGATTTCTGCTTCTGCTGTTTCATTGTTGGTATATGAAAATGCCTTTGATTTCTGGAAATTGACTTTGTATCCTACTGTTTTGCCAAATTTATTTATTAGGTCAAGCAGTCATTGGGTGGAGTCTACAGGATTTTCTATGTACACTATCATGTCATCTGCAGACAATGACAGTTTTGTTTCCTCCTTTCTGATTTGGATGCCTTTTATTTCCTTTTCTTGTCTGATCCCTGTGGCTGAAGCTTCCAATACTATGTTGAATAGAAGTGGTGAATGTGGACAACCTTGTCTTGTTCCTGAGCTTAGTGGGAAAATTTTAAGTTTTTACCCATTGAATATGATGTTGGCTGTAGGTCTCTCATATATGGCCTTTATTATGTTGAGAATAGTGAGAATGCTCCCTCTATTCTCACTTTGCTGAGTGTTTTTGTTTTAAATGAATGCTATACCTTATCAAATGATTTTTGTGCATCTATTGATATGATCATGTGATTTTTGTGTTTGCTTTTGTTTATGTGATGTATTTAATTTATTGCTTTGAGAATATTGTACCATCCCTGCATCCCTGGGATGAATCCCACTTAATCATGGTGTGTGATCTTTTTAATGTATTACTGGATGCGGTTTGCAAATATTTTATTGAGGATTTTAGTGTCTATGTTCAGCAGCGATATTGGCCTGAAGTTTTCTTTCTTTGTTGTGCCTTTACCTGGTTTGGGGATTAGGGTAATGTTGGCTTTGTGGAAAAAGCTTGAGAGTCTTCCCTCTTCTTGGATTTTTTGGAAAAGTCTGTGAAGAATAGGGATTGGCTCTTCCTTAGATGTTTTGTAGAATTCTCCTGTGAAACCATCAGTCCAGGTTTTTTGTGTGCTGGGAGTTTCTTGATTACTGCTTTCATTTCCTCAGCTGTTATTGGTCTGTTCAGGCTTTCTGCTGCTTCTTCATTCAGTTTTGGAAGAGCATGTTTTTCTAGATATTTGTCCATTTCACCTAGGTTTTCAAATTTCTTGGCATGTAATTCTTCATAGTAATTACAGTCCTTTGTATTTCTGTGGTATCAGTTGTAATTTCTCCTCTCTCATTTCTGATTGTGTTTATTTGGGTCCTGTTTCTTTTTTTCTTGATGAGTCTGCTTAAAGGCTTGTCAATTTTGTATATCTTTTCAAGGAACCAGCTCCTGGATTTGTTGAACCTTAGAATTGTGCTTTTATTCTCTGTGTTGTTTAATTCTGCTCTAATCTTGGTTATTTCCTTCCTCCTACTTGCTGTGGGCTGTCTTTGTTGTTGTCCCTCCAGTTCTTGTAGATGTAGGGTTAGGTTGTTTATTTGAAATGTTCCTTTCTTTTTGAGGTACGCCTATATTGCTATGAACCTCCCTCTCAGGACTGCCTTTGCTTTGTCCCATTAGTTCTGGGTTGTTGTGAGTTCATTTTCATTTGTTTCCAGAAACTCTTTGATTTCTTCCTTGATCTCCTTCTTGACCCAATTGTTGTTTAATAGCATGTTATTTAATTTCCATGAGCTTGAGTGTTTTTTGAGTTTTTTCCTTGAGGTTGGTCTCTAGTTTCAGGCCCTTGTAGTCTGAGAATATGCTTTCTATGATTTCAATTTTCTTGAATTTGTTGACATGCTTGTTTTGTTTCCTATCATATGGTCTCTCTTTGAAGATGTTCTGTGTACATTTGAAAAGAATGTGTATTTTGCTTCTTTGCGATGAAAGTTCTATATATATTAGTTAAGTCAATTTGGACCAGGGCATTGTTAAATGCTGCAATATTCTTGTCGATATTTTGTTTGCTAGATATGTGCATTTTTGACAGTGGGATGTTAAAATCCTATAGTATAAGTGTGTTGCTATTTATATCTTTCTTGATTCCTCCAAAATTTTTTTATGTGTTTGGGTGCCCCTATGTTGCATGCATATATGTTTACAATGTTTATGTCTTCTTGATGGATTCTTCTCTTGAGTATTATGAAGTGTCCTTCTGGGTCTGTATATGCCCTTTGTTTCAAAGTCTATTTTGTCAGATATAAGTATTGCTACCCTGACTTTTTGTCCTGTCCATTTGCATGCAATATTTTGTTTCATCCCTTCACTTTCAGTCTGTGTAGGTCTTTTGTTCTTAGGTGGGTTGCTTGAAGGAAGCATATGTGTGGGTCATGTTTTCTTTTCCATTCAGCTACCCTATGTCTTTTGATTGCAGCATTTAATCCATTTACATTATTGTTATTATTGATAGGTACTTATTCATTGCTATTTTACTCCCTTTGTACCTTTATTCCTTTCTCTCTCACTGTTTTTCTTCCTTTTCTTAAAGCAGTCCCTTTAGCATATCTTGCAGTGCTGGTTTGGTGGAGGTGCATTCTTTTAGCCTTATTTTGTCTGGGAAATGCCTTATTTGGCCTTCCATTTTAATTGAGAGCCTTGCTGGATAGTGTAGTCTTGGTTACAGGCCTTTGTTTTTCATTACTTGGAATATTTCTTGCCATTCCCTTCTTGCTTGTAGTGTTTCTGTTGAGAAGTCAGCTACTAATCTTATTGGGGCTCTTTTGTATGTTACTTCCTGTTACCCCTAAGCTACCCCTAAGGGTAGCTTACCCCTAAGCTACCCCTAAGGGTAGCTTACCCCTAAGATTCTCCCTTGCTACCCGTAAGATTCTCTCTTCACCCTTAAATTTTGCCATTTTAATTATGATGTGTCTTGGAGTCAGCCTCTTAGGGTTCCTCTTGATTTGGTATCCTCTCTGCTTCCTGGACTTGATACTCTCATCAAATTAGGGAAGTGTTCCATTATTACTTTTTCAAATAGGTTTTCTATCCCTTGCTCTTCTTCTTCACCTTCTGGTATCCCTATTATATAGATATTATTCCATTTCATGTGGCCCTGTATTTCTTTTACCCCTCATCATTCTTTTTCACTCTTCTTTCTTTTTCTTGCTCTTTTTGGGCGCTTTTTTCTACTTTGTCCTCCAGGTCACTGATTCGATCCTCTGTTTCATTAAGCCTGCTTTTGATTCCTTCTATCGTGTTCTTTAATTCAAAAATTGTATTCTTCATTTCTTCTTGGACCTTGTTGATTCTTTCTATATCCTTTTTCATGCTGATATAATTTGCAGTAAGTTCCTTGTATTTTCCCTGCAGTTTTTGGTAGTTCATACTGAGTTCATTGAGCTTCCTTACAACTGTTGTTTTGAACTCAATATCTGATAGTTGACTTGCCTGTATTTAATCTGGCATTCTTTCTGAGGATTCCTTCTTTTCTTTACATTGGGGATTGTTTCTTTGTCTTCCCTTTGTTTATGGGACACTTCGTGTTTGCTTCTGTTTCTTAAATTGATCTGTTTTGACTTTCTGACTTTGTGGTGTGAACTTCTATGGTAGGAGGCCTGTGAAATTCGGTGGTGCAGTCTCCTTGATCACCTGAACTTGATGTTCTTGGGATGTCCTTTATGCCTTTTATGCTGGTTTTCTGGATGTAATTGGGTTTTGATTGCTGTTGAGTCATTCTTTTGTGGGTCCTTCCTTGCCACTGGTTGACTGAGGGTCACTTTGCCCACCATGTATTGTGTGCTGTTGTGCAGGCACTGCCTGAACAAAACCACAGAGCCCAAGAAACAAACCCACACCCAGAAATATAACTTCCCCGACAATCCCACTATCAATAGCTAATGAACCAGTATTAATAAGGGTGTAATGAGATTAAGACTGTTATAAGAAAAGAGAGTGAATATGAGATGACCTACTGAAAGAGAAATGACTTTGAGAGGGTAGAGTCAGGAGCACTGATAATAGTTGGGAATCGGAGCAATGGCAGGAGAGAAGATAAAGTTTACCTCATGAATAAAGAAAGGGAATGAACAGTGTGGAATGGTGTATTAGAAGGGAAGGGTATACTATCAGGTTTAAACATAAATTAAAATAGTATAAAGTAAAATAAAGTTAGAGAGAAAAACAAAAAGAAAGTGAAAATACTAAATAATTAATAAAACATAGGGGCCAAATTGGAGAGAAAGATCCACTGGAGTACTATCAACAACAAACAAGCTCAAATTACTATAGGTGGTATGGGAATAAGAGGGAAAAAAGAAACAAAGAAAAGTCTAAGAGATGTTCAGTGGAATGGGAAGTGATTTTGTAATTATAGAGGGAGAGGGAATACTAAGATTGAGGAACAAAAACTAGAGTAAGTGAGAGAAAAATTAAAATTTGGGATGGAAAGGAATAGGGAAATAAGGAGAATAAAGAAAAATAAAAGGTCAGAATGAAAGAGAAATAGAAGAAAGAAAAAGACTAAGACAGAATAATTAAAATTTGAATTAGAAAAAAAGAGTAGGAGAGGGGTCCAGTAAAATTTGTGATTTGAAATACAGAATTAGTGAAACTCTAGAGATAACCTTAAGAAAACAATGCAACAACTCCTACCCTACCCAGAACCAACTAGCAAAGTTTGTTATAGGTGTAGAGAGAACACAGGTATTTTGACAGCTGGGCACAAGGATGTGAAATGACCCCTGACAGGAGAATTTGTTTTGAATGTCTGAGCAGGGGAGAAATAGTAAGAGTATGGAATGGAAACAGTTTGTAGCTAGAGAATAAACCAAATCTAAAATGAAAATATAGTAAGGAAAAAGGAAGGTAAGTTGGGCTAAGAGAAGGGAGGGGCAGAATATGTGAATTGAAATACACTATAGTATAAAATCTAGTGTCTTATTATATACAAATTCACTGGACAAGAAATGAATATTATAAAGCTATAAAGGAGAGAAAATATTGCAAATCATGAAGGAGACCACAGTGACTTTTGTATAGGTAGTCTCTTGTATTTAGCACTGTTTTTTTTCTTTCTGAATCCTTCTCTGGTGATGTCAGATGTTGACCTCATCTGACCTTAGGCAGCCTGTTCGGTACTTCCAGTGATCTGCTGTCACTGGCTGTCTCTCTCAATTGTTAATATGGTCCATCTTCATTCAGCGGTCCGGTTTAAGCACCATAGGGCAGGCCGAATCCCTCCTGTAGTGGGAGGGATTGTTTCCCCTCAGGTAGCTGCTGCTTGGAGGGGAGTGGTCTGCCTGAACAGGATAGTTGCTGCGTATGGGGGTTGGCTCAGCACTGGATCTGGTGGCTACTTTCTCAGTTCTCTCTGCAAAGCCTCTATCCCCAGTCTCTCCCTAAGTCTTTCAGTCCACTCTGCCCAACCTTTGTCAGTGATCTCCTGTCTCTGGCTGTCTTCTTCAGTTGTTTTTCTGGTCACTAGGACTCAGCAGTCAGGCTTAAGCACCAAAGGGCCAGGGTAGAGACCCTTCTGGGGTCAGGACTATTGTTTTCCCTCAGGCTACTGCTTCTCAGTGGGAAGTCGTCTGCCTGAGGACAAAGTCTGCTTCCGTCTGGGGAATGACTCTGCACCAGAATCCCTACGACTACACTCTCAGTTCTCTCTCCCCAAGGTTTCTGTCTCCATTTCTCTTCAGGAGTCTCTAGACCACTCTGCCCCTGCCTTTGCCTGAGCCCTGGGAAAGTGGCTGCAAGTGAAATTTTGTGTGTTGGCCCTTTAAACAGCCCTTGCATCTCCAACATCTGTCTCTGGCAAAGAGCAACCCTGCTGCTTTTTCCACTGGTTGTTATCTGTGTACTTTTTGGGCTCTGGTGTTCTAGGCTGGGAGTCCTAGCTTAGGGTTTAGACTCCAATCTTCTTTGGGGGATCCAACCACCCTCTTAATTATCCTGCTGGTGCTGCCACCTGTGGGCACCCAGCCACCCCTCTGGAGTCTCCACCGCACTCCTCACCAGTTGTGCTGAAATTGGTTCTGTATGTCCGAAGTTATTTGCTTCTCTCTGGCTATCGCTCAGTTGTTTCTTCTGGGTGATTTCTCCACAACTGAGTTGTAATTCCAGATTAGGAGGAGATCAATGTGACCTCCATTCACTCCTCTGCCATCTCCCTTTTCTCTCTTATTCAAGCATTCTTATAACCAGTATTTTAAACTCTGCATCTGGTAGATTGCTTATCTCCATTTTGTTTAGTTCTTTTTCCAAAGTTCTGTTCTGTTATTTCATTTGGGCCATGTTTCTTTGCCTCCTCCATGTTGGCTACCTTCCAGTGTTGGTTTCTATGTATTAAGTAAAGCTGCTATATCATCCAGTCTTAGTAGAGTGGCCTGTAGTAATAGGTGTCCTGTAGGACCCAGTGGCTCAGCCTCCCCAGTCACCAGAGTTGGGCACTCCAGAGGCACCCCCATGCAGGCTGCATACATTCTCCTATTGTAGTTGAGCCTTGATTTCTGTTGGCATGTCAGTAGGAGGAATTGACCCCAGGCCATCAGCTACAAGGAGTAGCCATGGAAAGAGTGCAGAAACTGCTGTGAAGGAGCACACATAATGAAGCAGAATTTACTTCACTAGGTTGCTGGTGCCTGCTGACTCCACCCATTGAGTATGTCATTGGTGGAAATGGCTGGGTGATGCTCTGGCATGGTCTGAAGCTGTCCACCAGCTGTACTGGCGTAGGAGCCTCCCAGAAGGTGTAGGCCAAGATCAGCTGCCACCCAATCCCTACCTGGGGCCACCTGGAGTGAACTACAGAGTGACCTACAGATGGCTGCTATTTGTGCTAGGCTCGTAGGTGGCTAGAAGGCCTAAACTGCAAACCAAGGCTGGCTACCCCTAGTGTTGGGCTTGGGCCACTTAGGAAGATGTATGGGGCATGCTGAGGCCAGATGCTGCCTGTTTGGAGGTTGTGAATCTTTGAGAGATTTTAGGAAAGTTGGATGCATAAGCCAAGGCAGGTTGTTTATAGGGAAAAGACACTGGAAGCAGCTTAGAGGGACCTGCAAATTGGGTGGGAGCCAGATTTCAGGTAATTATCAGTGTGGGTGAATGGTGTTAGCCAGGTTGAAGGAGACTTAGATGTGGTGCCTGCTACACTGGCAGTGGGAGAACTCAGCAAAAGAACAATGGCTTCTGCCAGCACTTCTGCCTGGGAGAAAGCTGCCCCTTCAGACCTCATCCCAAAGCCAGACAATTCAGTTCCTCCTGTATGCCCCTGGTGCCTGTCAAGCTGCTGCCCTAGTGTTAGAACTCAGAGGGAGTAAGGTTGAATAAGTCCATGCACAGGTGCTTTAAGAGGAATACCTGGGACTCCAAAAGACTTCATCTCACTCAGCCACAATCCCTGCTGGTTTTCACAGACTGAATTATGGGTACTTCTTTTCCTGGCACTGGGGGAACTGGTGTACAGTTGTACACCTTTGCTCCTCAGTGCGGACCTCCATAATTGAAATATCCCTCCCAATTTTAACCACCACACTTTGGAGTGGGACCAGCATGTTTAGCACCTAAAGCCCTCCTACCAATCTCAGTGTAGCTTCTTCTGTATATCCATAGATATAGGATGTCTGTTAAGTTAGATTTCTGGTGGTTCTCATTTATGGTTGATCTGTAGTTTAGTTGTGATTTTAAGGTGGTGATGGGAGGAGGTGAGTACCACATTTACCTACTCTGCCATCTTGTCAGGAAGCTCCTGTGACTTTTAAGATCACAAAATCTGGCAGTAGGAGTTTGGCGGGTGTGGATGATGAGGTGGGCCATGCACTGCCTGAGTGGAGTGCCTTAGAAATAATTGAGAGATAACTGTATATACAGTTTCCAGAGGAGACAGGCAGATTCCCTTCCACCTTCTTCATTTAAGGACATTATAAAAGTCAATAGCATGTGTACTCATTTTAAACAAGGTTAAAAAATGTCAGTGGGACTGTCTGGATCAGATAACCTCATTTTGCCACTGGAGCTGCTGCCTAGGGTCAGGAACATCCACTGTGTCCCTCTGACTATTTGTTTCCTCCAACAAATCCTGTTTTCCAAACTTTTCCTAATAAAATTAGTAGAATGTTTTTTTTAGTTGGACATCCAATTCTCCCTTTAATAAAGCTTGACATTGCTCAAAAGAGGGCAGGCAAGAAGGAGGCTAACATTCTCTACTGAGTGCCAGGACATGCTAAGCTCTTGTTTAATTCTGACAGCCTTGTGAGGAAAGCATTGTGATCCTCACTCTACAGATGTGCAGGTAGAGGAGGGTGTAGGTGCCAGCCAAGTCCAAAGTCCTGTGGGAAACATGTGAGAGCCCTTTCATGGAAGTGAACTCTTTTCCTCCCATCACTGGTCTCCATCTTTTAAGGTGCTGGTAGGGCTGCTGGATTATTCCCTGCCTACCATTCTGGGGATCCCAGCACCATGTGGGTATATGAGTGGTGCTCACGATTGGAGGGGCTGGTCAAGCAGAGCAGATGACTGGGAAAGCAGAAGCCTCAACATTGAGCAACAGAGTCCTTTAGCATATTTTTACATACTTTCCATTATTTCATCCCAAAACCTTAGTGTGTTGGTGCCAGGTGGAGAAATTGAGCCCCATGGAAACCCAGGAACCAGTTCATGGGAAGGCTGGAGCATAAACCCAGGCCTCCAGACTGAAAGTGGACCATCTGTGTCATCAGAGAAAAGGATTTCAGAGTGGATAGTTGCAGTGTGTTCTCTATGCCAGGCAAGGCCCTGAGCATTCCATACATGTCTCATTTATTCCAAATTGCCCTCTGTGGTTGGTGTTGTTTGGATTATCCCCATCTTGCAGGTGAGCAAACTGAGATCCAGAAAGGTTCAACAATGAATAAGCAATGGAATAAAGGGAAAATTAATTTTTGGGAAGGGAAATTTCCCTTTGTCACACCTAGGCATGAGTAAGCAGGCCCTGACTTATAAACTCTAAGGAATTCTGTGACATGTTCATCTCAAGGTCTGCATATGCCTTATTGGGAGCTGCTCTGCTTCCCAGGGCTGGATGCCAAGCAGGCCATCTGCTCCTGGGCCCAGGCCTCCCTCTCTAATAGTCATTGCCTTCTCCCAGAACAATTGGCTCCTAACAGGCTGCAGCCATTAAAGGTGGTCCTGCCAAAAGATCTTTGCTAGCCTCTTCTGCAACCTAATTTCTACCACTGTGGGTATTGCTGTGTCTGCATAAATGCCCTGTTAATTTTCTGCTATTGTTGATTGAAGTTGCAGAAGGCCAGGGGAGGAAATAGAGGAGGCTCTGGCCATGCAGGTTCACTGCTTCTCTGTCCACAGAGCCAGACATGCTTCAAAAAATCAGATTATCCCCATCTCCATGCTCTGTACCACCCTCTGCCCCATACCACACTCTGTATGAAGGAACTACCACCCCCTACCTCCTTGCTGCCTGCAGGAAACCCACAAACTCTGGCTGCCTCACCTCTCAGAGCTCATCTAAGGCACCTTCTCCTCCCAGAAGCCCTCTGTAAACCATACCCTTTATTCTGTGCGTAGGATAGGTGCACCTGTGTTATCCTGGACCCAACCCTAAACCCCATCAGCTCTCATCCCTGCCTATAAGTGTCCTTTTCTCAGCCTTCAGGTCTCAACTTGAACACTTCAAGGCCTTCCCTATCTATTGTGTTCAGTCCCAGTAAGGTCCCCTGTGGTACCCTCTTTTTGTGTTCATGTCACTTCTCATAATACATACACACTTATACATGTATTCTTTGCTCAGTACCTGTCTTTCCTGTGAAACCGTCAGCTATATGAGGGCAGGGACAAGGCTGTTTTTCTGTTTCTGTGTCCCCGGGATCTGGCATATGATGAGCTTTGAGTCAGTATTTCTGGACAGTCTCAGTCAAAGGTAGCCTCAGTCACTACCATCCTGTGACTGCAGGCTCAGAGTGGCCAGGTGACTTGCCCAGAGCCATGTGTGGTGATGCTGGGAATCAAACCAACCCTCCTGGCCTGTGCTCTCTGTTCATGGCTTCCTGGCATATGTGGTATTATTTATTCAACATCTAAGTTTCTTAGTGCTGTGTACTTTCAGAGCATAAATATAATCACGACTGTGACATCCTAAGTGGTGACCAGGATCCAGTGTGAGTGTGGAAGTTCCATAGAAAGCCTTGATGGGTATTGCACTTTCTCCAAAGAGACAAGACACGAGGAGGACACAGAGTTCAGAGTATAGCTGGATGTGCCCATGGCAGACAGGAGAGGAGCTCAGAGGGGCTGGGACTGCTCAGTTTTAGATACGGAATGGAACCATAAGCATATGGTGGCTCCACCTACATCAGGTGGGAGGGGAGAAAGCCAGGGAGGTCTGACAAGAGGAGGGGGGCATTCTAGCAAGTGAGTGGGGCAAAGAAATGAAAAATCCTGGTACCAGATTACTTCCCAAGACCCCTACCGCAGGGCATAAACTCCAACCTGGGAGACTGCTGTGGGAAGAGGGATCCAAGCCTAAGGGGTTGTCCAGACAGACAACAAATCTTTAATAAGATATTATTATGCACTAACATTTTTTCCAGCTAAGAATATAGTTATAAATGAGACCAATAAGACCTCTGCCCTCATAGAACACAGTCTCGTTAGGAGAGGCAAAAGAAAGCATAGCACTAGATAAGTACATTTAGACAATGACAAGTACTGAAGGGGCCGAAGTGGTCAGAAGAGGCCTGAGATTCAAATGATGATCAAAGCCAGCATGCAAAGATGGGGATGAGAGTGGTCATCTATAGTGGAAGCCCTTTCAGATGGGAAAGGGCTCACCAACCTAGGCTGGAGCAGGTTTGGACAAGCTTTCATTGGCCAATGGTGCACACCCCTTTTCAACTCTGAATTCAGTGATGGCATGCTAATGGCTTGAAATCAGCCACGGTGAGAGCATTTACACCATGGAAATTGGCAAAGCTATAAATGAAGATCATTACCTTCCCAGGTCATCCAGAAGCCCAAGGCAGGGTGAGGAGGATATTATCACAAAAAAAGCAGGCTTTGTTCAGTGGCAGTGGACAAAGTCTATGAGGGGTTTCAATCACAGAGGTAGCATGATTTGATTTTTGCTTTGCCAAACAGATTTTACAAAACAAAGACTCAGGTCCAAAGAACAGTAAGTGTGGGGAGGAGGAAGACTGATTTATCAGAATTGGGGGCCAGGCAGGAACTGAATCCAGTAACTCAGGGGAATCCCCTCTCCCCTGTGCCTTGCAGCAGCAGTAGCATAAGACCAGAATAAGGCCTGTTGTCACAATGTGTGTCTACAGAGATGCCTAACATGGATCTAGAGAGAAAAGGGGCCTGAGCCTGCAGGTGCTGCTCTGCCTTTGCAGAGAAGGGTGACTGAAACCTTGACCATCTGCAATGGGATGGCCATGTCAGTCCACTTCATTTCCAAAGGGATGGCAGCAGCAAGCTACAGAACTCTCTGCATCTCTATGGATGGAACCCATGGTTTATCCTGCATGTTCCTCGGAGAGATAAGTGGCTCCAAAGTGGCTGTAAGTCTCCACAACAAAGTGGCTGCATTCTTGCCACTGGCATGTTCCATGTGGCATCTGAGCAACATTGTCACCCAAGCTGCACATGGTGAATAAAACAGGTGCCTCTTCACCTCAGCTGCACATGAAAACTGCTGGTGAGCTTTCCCACACCAGGCCAATTAAACCCAGAGGTTCTTCTGGTGGTGGCATCCAGCCTCAACACTTTTGAAAGCTCTCTGGATAATTTCAAGGAATGGCCCAAGTTGAGAACCTCTGGAATAGAAGAATTTCTATAGAGTAAAAGGCCAAGTATTTTTCCACATGTTGCCTTGGGAGTGGACTTGATTGGCAGGGAATTCCAGGCATGATGACGGTGCCTTGTGCCACTCCTTTGGACACTGAGCGAAACCCCTAAGTTCTCCACTGAATTGGACCACAATGCTGTGAGAGGCTAACTACTGCATGACTGGCTTAATCACTTGTCCTTCTGCATTAACTGTGGACTGATTTCAATATAGCAGCTGCCACAATTCCCAAAGAATTTTAAAGGGCTAAGCCTCCTTTTCTGGAGGTCCTTTTGCAGATCAGAGATGAGTAGGTTCCAGCCATGCTCCTCAGTAGCTGAGAGGAGTCCTATCAGTGGACCCCAGAAGTGTCAGGTGGACAGGTATAATCAGGTGGCTAGGCATTACATGGAACAATAAAGAGGGCGTGAAATGTTCCTCTTGTATTTTTAGGTAAAGAGCAGGGAGGACAGATGTCAAGGGAAAATGAAGTTAATGCTGGTACTTTTTATTCTGCTTAAAGAATAAAGCATGTAGCATGGTAAAATGAACTAGTGCTATTCTGCCTCTACACAACCTGGCAGAGAGGAGTTATAGAAAGAACACAGGCTTTTGAAAAAAGTGTTTATTCACTTAACACATATACTCTGGTCCCTGCTCAGTGCCACAGGCTGGAGTATTTCTCTGGCATTTTGCCCTCCTGGCCTCTTGAGCTGACTTCAAAGTGGAGGAGAGAGCCAAGAATCAAGCAAGCAAATGGTAAATTGTGATGTGCCGTGAGGGTCCACTGCAGGTCAGAAAGGCCCAAGAGAAGGAGATCACAGCAGGCGGGATGGAGGGGAGGCCTTTCTGAGTTGACATCTTTCCTGAGACCCAGGCATGAGGAATAGCCATGGGAGATCTGGCAGAGAGCACTCTAGGGAGAGGGGGATGTCAAAGT
>PVKM010039370.1:0-13790 GCA_004027735.1 Carollia perspicillata | reverse complement strand
AACAAAACAGGAGGAAGAAGTCTTGAGGAAATCAGAGCAGCATATGTTATTTGAAACACAAGAATGAGGAAAGCTAAAGACACAAAGAGAGTTTGACCATAGAGTTAAATTTTAGGTTATGACTGAGATGCATATACACATTCCCATTCCTTGCAATAGCCCATTCGCCACCCCCACATGACCATATAGGTGGTAAATACAAACAGAGCCACATCTCAGACCCAGCTCCAGGAAAAGTTTGGGGAAGAATCTAAGGACAATTGGTTCCTGCCTATGATTGAGACTATGTGTGAAAGAAAATAAAAGAAACTTAAGGTGAGTACTTGGGGTAGAATCAAATCATGGTTTCCACTAGACTAGGCCAAAACGGTGCTTAAAATCATGTGGTTGTATTTCTTCACTGCCTCCTTCTCACCTGGTATCATCTCAGAAATACATTTGAGAAAGGGTATAGTCAACTGAAGCTAATTATATCATGACAACAACATTTTAACTCACAATATGTTCATTTATTATTTAATTATCTTGTCTCATTGCATGGGCTGGCATTTATAAAACAAAGTTATATAACATGTTAGTGGTAGGGAATCTTTATATGTTAGGAGAAATATCTCAACTGTTTCATTGTTATATTGATGGTTTCATTTGAGTTAATATAGAAACTACTCATTAACCTTAAAAATCCTTCTAGAATAAATAAGAAAATTTTGTTTTTTTTTTATTGATGTGATTCACTGGACAGATGTTAAGAATAAAGTTAGTTAAGTCACACAGAATTATGCCTCACACTTCTAAATACATTTTGAAAAAAATTTATCTAGGATATTTATATCTCTATTCAGAAGTGATCTTATTCTACAATTTCATACTTCAATGTTGCTTTGTATATTCCCAAATGAACTTCATTTCCCAGTTTTACTATACTCCTTCCTATATCCAGAAGATCATGTCCTACTTTGGGAAATAAGATTGACAGAGTATTTTAGAACCAGAGAAGAAGTAATGCAGCAAAAATGACAGTCAAAAATGGAGTGCTAAAGACAGAAAACAAGTTGTCACTGAGATAAAATTTTCATGTAATGACACCAGGGAAATCTTTTATTATATCTCTAGAGTAATAATTATCCATTATGCAGCATGGTCTGATAATACCTCTATTTTTATGTCTACGTCTATTATCACTTATGAAATGAGTGAATGAAATAAGCTTAATAACTAAGGGTAGGAAAAAAATTAAATTTAAATTTCACTGGCTTTTTTTATACTTGTTACCTATCATTTTAGTACATAGCTTCAAATATTTGAGTGGCCTATTTCATGTGAATTTAAAGGGAAAAAATTAACTAATGTGATTTTTTTACTCTCAATATGCATATTTAACTCATTTAGCAGTCTACACATTTTCACCTTAAAATCAATGTAAAGAAACTGCAAATAGCTAATTTTTAAAAAATGTAGGGCCTATTCAAATATGATGCTATGAAGAAAAAAGCATTAAGGAATTTAAAAAAAATTTAAAGATCATAAATCTATTGAAATCTGTCAAAACATAAAATTGTTTAAGCTTCACTGTGTCTCAGTAAGGTGGAAATTTTTTGCCTAAATAACTGCAATTTGTCACTTTGTAGACAAATACAGTTGATTATATAGTAATTTACAATGCAGACATTTTTATGTAACCCAATTACTTTCATGTGAATTAAAAAATGCATCTATAAAGCAATGGTACCTATGTAATAAGAATACATATAAACAAAAACTCAGCAAACATGTTAACATGGATGTCTACAATTGAAAGATAAATAGGGGTAGAATGGGGTGTAGGGATAGAAGACAAAAATAGACATTTTGTAAAAGCTTATTATTGAACTACCTCAAGTGAGTTAACTAATTATGTTTAATGGCCACCTTTGAGCTTTTGGATCATAACTACATGTTGCCTAAAACAGTTTTCTAGTTATCCTAAGATAACACAAGATCTAAATTAAGCTAGTTAAAAAAAACAGGGAAAGATAAACATGTTAGGATAAAGTGCCCCTTATTTTTGTCTGATTGGGGATATTAAATAGTTCTAATTCAGAAATACACAATGTTTGTATCACAGAGGAAATAATGCCATCAACCTCCTGCATCTACATTCTTTACTCCAAGATAAACTAGACTATGACGAGTTCACTTTCTACCTGAATAAAGCTCTCTACATAAATTTTACCAAGAGCCAAAGACTGTGGGGCCTACTGAACCAATTAAGCATTAAAAACAGAATTACTGTATCATCTAGTAACCCCTCTTCTGAGTATATATCCAAAAAAAAATAAAATCAGTATCTCAAAGAGACCTATACAGTCTATGTTTATTGTAGCTTATTCATAGTGGCCAAGGTAGGTAAACAACCCAAATATTCACCAACAGATAAACGGATAAAGAAAATGCTGGCATGTGCATTCAGGGGAGTATTATTCAGTCTTTAAAAAAGAAGCAAATTCTGTCAGCTACACCAACATGCATGAACCTGGAGGGCATTACGCTAAATGAAATGAATCAGTCACAAGAGGACAAAAACTTCATGATTTCACTGATATGAGGCATCTAAAAGAGTCCAGCCCAGAGAACAGAGAGTGAATTGTGGTTGGCCGTGGTGGGGGGAAGGGCATGGGAGTCACTATTCAGTGGGTGTGAATTTTGACTCATGTGAGATGAACGAGGACTGGAGATCTCCTGTGCAGCCTCATGCCTGTAGTCTACAAATGGTACTGTGACCTTTAAAAATGTAATGGGGTAAACCCCATATTAAGTGGTTATACCACGTATATTTTTAAGAAATTGTACATGAAGATTTTCTTTTTGTTGTTGTTGTTGTTCAAACACCATTGTCCCCATTTCCCTCCATTACTCTCCCCCTGCCCTACCTAACCCCTACCTCCCACATCCAATCCTCTCCCGGCACCCCCATTATCCATGTCCATGGGTCCTTCATACATGTTCCTTGACTTAACTTTTCCCCTTCTTTCCCCCATTACCCGCTTCCCCTCTCCCCTCTGGTCATTATCAGTTTGTTCTTTATTTCCACGTCTCTGGTTCTATTTTGCTTGCTTGTTTTGTTGATTAGGTGCACTTAGGAAGATTCTAATGTCTGCTCTATTGTTGTGGGGAGCGGAAGCTAAAACACTGTCAACGTCACATAGGGGCACACTGGCAGGTGTTGAGAGAAGTTCCTTCCTCCCTTTAAGAGAAGCTAAAGAACTTATGATACATGGACAAGAACTAAAGAGGGGGAGTGTGGGTGGGAGGGGGTTGGCAGGGTGGAGGGGAATGAAGGGGGCAATGGGAGAACTGTAATGGCATAATCAATAAAAAAGTTTAAAAAAAAAAAAAGACAGCACTCAAGTCGTCACCAACTCTCTCTCTCCTCATGGCCTTCCTCACGCTGAGGTGGAGTGTCTATTTTTAGCCATCCTTGTGCTTACATTGCTCTTGTCCTAGAATTAGAAGGAATTTGATGCATTATTTGTTCTCATGTCTTTGTCAATGTGGGGAAAAAGTAATGACAAAGTGAAAGGCCTATTTCAGTATAACTGGAAGGAAACAACTTTCTGTACAAAAATGAAGATTCTGCCTGGCCACCTTTAACCAAGTTACCAGCCTGGCCAGTGAAGTTTGGGACCCCTGTTCTAAGTAATTGAAGTAAAGCAGATAACTAAATTATGACTAAAGGATTTAAGACTTTCTGTCTTTCATAATGAAATAGGGGGTTGAGAATTATCTCTCAAATGTTCCTAAATTATAATATTTATAATTTTCTTTAGTTTTTATAAATTCACTCAATTATCCAATTATGTGTAAAGCTTTAAAAAATAAGTACTAGCAGCCTTTTAGGCTACTGACCACCCCACAAACTCAGAGACTCCCTGATTGCCTTATGCCCACGGCAGCAAAATATATTTAGCAATATTTATGTCTATGGCAGAAAAATATACTTACTAAACTATAGTTAGTATTATAGAACTGCATAACTGAAACCTATCAATATATAATTATATTAATGAATGACACCGAAAAAATTCAATGAAAATGAAATAAAATATATTTAGTATGCTTAGTAATTGTCATAAAACTCCAATCAAGTCCAATACTGTTTACTGTGTAAATCATACATTCATTGTTGTTATCAAAAATATTTAAATTTTCCATGAATGACCTAGGTTTCAAGCACACATTTCCAAAACACATCATCTGTATCCGGTATGGTGTGTCTACCTCCTCAAGACAAGTCCCCTTCCGTCACCTTCTATGCCCCTCTACCCTCCTCCGTCTCCCCACCCCAGCAAACACCACCCTGTTGTCCGCATCCATGAGATTTTTCCTTGTTTTCCCTCAATCCCTCCACTCTCCAATCTAGCCCCCAACCCCAACTTCTGACAGCTGTCAGTTTGCTCGCTATCTTTGAGTGTGCCTATAATTTCCTTTTTTGTTCATTTTGTTCATTAGATTCCACATATAAATGAAATCACATCATATTTGTCTTTGTCTAACTGGCGTATTTTACTTAGCATAACGCTCCTCTGGTCCATCCATGCAAGGGTAAGATTTCCTTCTTTTATACAGCTGAGTAGTATTCCATTGAGTAGATGTACCACAGCTTTTCAAGTGATGTTGGCAAAAGTGCGCAGATATGTGCAAAAAATGAAACTAGGCCACCTTTTTACACCATACACAAAAATAAACTAAAAATGGGTTCAAGACTTAAATGTTATCCTGGAAACCATAAAAATCCTGGAGAAAACAGGCAGTAAAATCTCGGACATTTATTGTGGCAATATTTTTTTCTAATATATCTCCTTGGGCAAAGGAAACAAAAGAAAAAATAAACAAATGGAACTACATGAAACTAAAATGCTTTTGCACAGCAAAGGAAGCCTTCAACAAAATAAAAACGCAACCCACTGAATGAGAGAATGGATTCACTGATACATCTGATATGGGAACTTTTTTAATTTAAGTGTTTTGATTCCATAGTTGACACCAAATAATGTCATAATTTCAAGGGATGGGGCCAGGCAACAGAATTCTTTTTTTAACTTCACATAACTTATTTTTTATTGTTGTTCAAGTACAGTTGTCTCCATTTCCCCACCACCACTCTCCCCTGCCCCACACATCCCTGTCTCCCACCCCCAATCCTACTCCCTTTGGCTTTGTCCATGTGTCCTTTATACTTTTTCCTTGACAACTTTTCCCCCTTTTCCCGCCATAAATCCCCTCCAACCTCCCCTCTGGTCACCATCAGTTTGTTCTTTATTTCAATGTCTCTGTTTATATTTTGCTTGCTTGTTTGTTTTGTTGATTAGGTTCCACTTATAGATGAAATCATATGGCATTTGTCTTTCACTAGAGCAAGGGACATAAAGGAAAGAATAAACAAATAGGACTTCATCAAAATAAAAAGCTTCTGCATGGCTGAAAAAAAACATCAGCTAAATGAAAAGGGAACTAACTGTATGGGAGAATATATTTGCAAGTAATACATCAAACAAGAGTTTAATCTCTAAAATATATAAAGAATTCACAAAGAGTCCACTCCAGGAAGACAAACCACCCAGTTAAAAAGTGGGCAAGGGACCTGAACAGACACTCCTCCAAGGAGGACACACAGAGGACCCAGAGACATATGAAAGGATGTTCAGCATCACTAGCCATCAAAAAGATGCAAATTAAAACCACAATGAGATACCACTTCACACCAGTCAGAATGGCCATCATAAACAAGGCAACAAACAACAAGTGCTAGAGAGGATGTGGAGGAAACAGAACCCTTGTGCACTGTTAGTGGGAATGCAGACTGGTGCAGCCAGTGTGGAAAACAGAATGGAGTTTCCTCAGAAAACTAAAAATGGAATGGCATTTTGACCTGGCAATTGCACTGTTGGGACTGTACCTTAAGAACCCTGAAACACCAATTCAAAAGAACCTATGCATCTCAATGTTCACAGCAGCAAAATTTACGGAATTCTTTAAAATACAAAAAAAAAAGCAGGCAAGAAAGAAGGAATACATACAATGCATGGATAAAGAAAGAAGCAAGTAAATAAATGTCCCAAGGAACTTGAATGTCAAGTTAAAGTGTCAAAGGAAGCTCTCCTCTACACTTTCCCATTGCACTAGCTACCTACCCCAAATCTTTTCTTCTCTAACTCACCCTCTGAAATCTCATTTCCCTCAGATAGCCCGACACACCAATTCCTCAGCCACATTGAGACTCTGAATCTGTTGACCTTCCTCGCCTCCATTCTCATTTCCTTCCCAACCAGTTTAAATTCCAAGTCCAGAGGCAGAGCCCGCGGAGTTCCGCAGAGCACTTGCCACAGAAGGCTCTGTGGGCTACTCAAGCCATCATCTCAGTGAGGTCCAAAAACTGACTCTGCAATAACTAGCAAATCCCTCTCCCCACTGTGCCCACTGAATGGGAATAGCATTTTTAATTTTTTTTTTCTTTCCTTTTTCAAATCGTTACAGGATCAACTTCACAATGTCGATCCTTTGAAGGCTGGTGATAGAATTAATGTTGTCTGATTTGCGGCCTTTATTGCAAACACCAGTTAACCGTGTCTACTCGGACAGAGTTAGCAGTGTTCACGCCTTCATGGGTATCCCTTCAGCACGCCTTAAAGACGCCATGTACTACAATCATGATCGAAAACAGACAGAGCAATAGAGGAAAATCTGATATTCTAATATGCACACTGGACAAAAAAAACAAATAACAAAGTATGTAAGAGGAGTTCACGTCTGGCTCACAGGCTGTGAAACGGAGCACTCAGACATTCCCATTAATGTGAACACTGGCCCATAATGACGGCAGCAGGAGGTTACAGGCGGTTCCATTTGCCATCCCCTGACACGTCCGTGAATGAAGTACTCTGTCCAAATGCCTTCTGCTAAGTGAGTAAACACACAGAGAATTTTACTCATGATCAAATGCAATCTTTCTCCCATACGTTAATGAATTTTAAATGGTCTGTGTTCATTTTACTTGTTAATTATGGTCGTCTGCACACTGAAGCTGATGAACGCCTGACTCACTTGTATTAGGACTGCGTGGTGTATTTCCAAATGTCTTCGCTAATGAGAAGGTAGTCCTCCAACAGAGCAAATTTAAAGAAGAGAGCGCGTTTCAAACAGCCAGCTGGGGAAGCTTATATCCTGAATCACCACAATTTAGAAGTCATTATATAGTCGGTTCCAATAAGAAAATAAAGAATGACTAAACTGAACACCGACTTACACCAGGAGCTACAGTAAATGTTTCAACTGCTTAATCTCATATAATCCGGACAAACTTTTGAAGGCCATTTGATCTTCCTTTCAAAGAAGGGAAAACGGAAGAAACAGGTAAATTGTTCAAAGTCACATGGCTGGTAGGCGATGAAGCTGCAATTCACAACAGTTCTGTTTGATTTTAAGACCCAGACCCTTAACCACGGCACTCGACGGGCCCTGCTCAGTTGCTCCCTGGCACCCAGACGGAACTGCCGGCAACTACTTCACCCACGGCTCTGTTGGCCTGACAGTTTCAGTCTGTGAACATAGAATATCAACACCTGTAGACACGTCCTGTCTGAAATCTCTTCTCAGTATAGTGAAAGCAAAAATTGAAATTAAAAAAATCAAATAAAATCGTCCAGAACTTTACTGAATGTACATTTTGGTAAGGAATGCATATCTTCTGAAAATTGAGGATAGGAGTAACTGACGATATGCTATTAATTGACAGTTTGCTAATACTTATTCTTCGTTTACAACTTTTAAAGGAAGATACTATGGTCAACATTGTTACCCAACAAATATTTGAGAGTTTAACTTAACAAATACAAGTAACTGAATAATATCATGGAAGTAATAGCAACTTGTGTCTTTCAAGAAAGTATACCTTGTAAAATTACATTTTCTCTCTTTTTCCTGTAAGCAATCCATCACTTTGTAAAATAAACTTAAAGAAGTAATACCATTGCTTGAATGCGCCCAGCATTCATTTTTCCCTTCTGTTATACAGCACCTGGGTACCCTGATTTTCTTCTGGCGCACCACCACACACCATGCTCAGACAGCGTGGGTACGGGGCCTGAAACTAGCCCCGGATTGAGAGGTTAGCACGCGGCCAGTAAGAGCGATATGTCACGATTTAGATAGGGCCAAATAACCTACCTCTGGATCAAGGATTATATGGGGACAAAGCTGGCTCATCTTGACCCTCTCTCCCTAGTTCTAACTTGTTTAGCTGCTGTCAGTGCCACAAAGTAACCGGTACCCTAGTGTAACCTTCCCCCAACATTCCCAAGTTACCGATTTGGTTACACATTAATAGGTACAATAAACTTTTAACAGTGTTACAGTCATTGGCCCAGAAGTCTATATCTCCTTATTATAGGGAGTTAAAAATAAAGTCTATTTGGAAATAACAACCCATCTGTTAGTGTTTTGTTGCTGTTTTTAAACCAAACCCTTCCCAAATGTTTGTAATCATAGAAGGATAAACAAATAAAAACAAATGCTGGCATTGTTAAAAGAATAATTCAATATTTGGGAAAGGAGGGGTTTCTTTCTATAAATACTGAACATGTCATATTGGCTTCATTTTATGCCCATACATTCATTGAGGAGAAAATTCTTTAAAATGTTCCGAGTATATTTTCAGTGTGTGGACCAGCCCAGCACATCTCACCAACGATGCCGATCAGCAGCACCTCCGAACTGCCCTTCGATTTTATTGGTCCCTCTTGACGATGTAAAAATAAGGATCTTCTCATCTGTAAATGATGGTAGAATAAATACTACTTTACCAAGAGAGGCATATATAGAGTGCAAACCAGTTGAGAGAGGCCTGGCCAATCAAATGAATAGCAAATGCGTCTTCAGTAGATTTCAAATCGATTTTCACAATCCTTTCCAGGTTCTCTTCAAACTCTGTTTCCCATCTCCCACTTCCTATCTGTGCCCAAGATGCTTGGTGCTGGGATGTTGTCTTAGTTCATATGGCTCATTTTTGTACCAAAAGACCAGCTTTTACTCCATATTCCAGTCTCTTATCTCCTTGTATTGGTTTTCTATTGACACCAAAACAAATGCTTAGTGGCACAAAGCTACACAAATTTATTACACTACTGCTCTGGTCAGAAGTCTGGGCATTCCTGAGTTCAGTTGGTTTTCTGATCCAGGTTTTACCAGGCTGGATCAATGTGTGAGCAGGACCACAATAATCTTGGGATGCTCTGCTGAGAACCCTGCTTTCGAGCTTTTTCCGGGTGTTGGCCGAATTTAGCTCTTCGTGATTTTCAGCCTGAGGTTTCTATTTCCGTGCTAGCTGTTGGCTAGGGATCATTCTCAACTTACCGTAGTTGAGATCCATGTTCCCTGGCTTGTAGCTCTCTTTCTCCGTCCTCAATGCCAACCACACATTTAGCCTTCACGACTCTGATTTTTCTCTGACATACCCTTCAGCTTCATCCCTGTGGGGGGTAACTGACCACGTTTCTGTCCTCACATCAATGTTTCTCTCTCTCTCTGATCAATAAGCATATCTTCAGGTGAGGAATATATACACGCCTTCCAATCCATAATCATAGGATGTCTTCCCATTGATTGGTGTCTTCTTTAATTTCTTTCATCAATTTTTTGGTACTTTTCAGTGTACAACTTTCTCATCCCCTTGGTTAATACTTAGTTTACTCCTAAGTATTTTATTATTTTGATGCTATTTGTGAATGGAATTTTTCTCAATCTCCTCTTTCTGATAGTTCCTTGCTGATATATAGAATCGCAATTAATTTTAGTATGTTGATCTTGCATTTTGTAGCTTTATTAAATTTGCTTATCTGCTTTAAATTTTGGGGTGGAATTCAGGGTTTTCTATCTAGAGAGCCATATCATCTGCAAACACAGACAATATTACTACTCCCTTTCCAATATGAATACCTTTTATTTGACTTTCTTGTCTAATTGTTCTAAGACTTCCAGTACTACACTGGATACAACTAGCAAGAGTGGGCATCCTTGTCTCATTCCTCTCGTAGCACACAAACTTCCTGCTTTTTTCCATTGAGTATAATGCTAGCTGTGGCCTTGTCCTATACAGCCTTTATTATGTTAAAATACTTTCCTTCTATAAATACAAAATATTGACAAAAGGAAGAGTTGTGGTTTTATAAATTTATAAATTTTCACAAAAGTGAAAAAACTTCAGCTAGACTAAATAAGGAAAAAGAGAGGAGGTGTAAACAAAATCAGAAATGAAAGAGGAAACTTTACAGCTGATGCCACAGAAATACAAAGGATCAAAAGATACTAACTATAAGCAATTATACACTAACGAATCGGATAACATAGAAGAAACAGATAAATTCCTGGAAGCACACAACCTACCAACACTTAATCGTGAAGAAATAGAAAATCAGAACAGATCAATAACCAGTAGAGATACTGAATTAATCAAAATGTTCTAACAACAACAAAGGCCAAGGACTGTGTGATTTCACTACTGAGTTCTACTGAATTCCATAAAACACTTAAAGAAGAATTAATGCCAATCCTCCTTAAACTCATCAAAAAATGGACAGAACACTTACAAAATAATCTTACAAGGCCAGCATTACCCTGACACAAAAGCCAGACAAAGACAGTACAGGAAAAGAAAAATATACTTTATTCTCCCTAGTGGACCAAAGGCAAACACCCTCAACACAGCACTAGGAAACCAAATTCAGTGGGAGACGGAAAGGGGCACACACCATGATCAAGTGGGATTTCTCCCTGGGACGCAGAGATGGTTTCATACACACAATCAATAAATCAATGAACAGAACGAAGGATGAAAATCATATGATCACCTCAATAAATGCAGAAAAAGTATTTCAAAAAATTCAACACATTTTCATGATAAAAATGTTCAACTTAGATAAATATTTGATTGCAAAATCAGGAGATGTTCATCTGGGAGGCATGAGCAATCTTTAGGATTTTGATTACCATGATCCTCCATCCTTCAAACTGTAGTTGTTCTACATTCCATTCTGCCACCTAGGAGAAAGAACTTAAATTTTGCTCAAGATTAATGGTGATAAGAGCTCAACAGGATCCTTCTTCCAAATCTGAGTTTAATATATACCCTTAAGGTGTTCGCTTTAGGTAACAGGGGAGGCCAATGAGAGAGAAATATCTTCAGGTTATTTGAAGCATGTTTTAAGGTATTTTTATCTGTAGTTACAGTCTACTTTGTGTCTTCCTGTGAATGTCCTGCTGGCGATAAATTCTGTGTTACAGTTTTTAGGAATGCTAAACTTCTTTTCCATGTTTGGGGACTTCCTCAACTTCTGAATTACTCTCTCCCACTCCCAAAGCCAGAAAATGCCCCATATGACTCACTTCCCTGGTTCGATGCTATGACACAGGCAAGAGACCTGAAGTCAGTCTGACACATGCATCAGAGCTAGCAACTAGAGCAGCAAGGGGACGAGCGAGGGTTGCTTTCTTTAGCAGGAGGAACAGTGCCTGAGAAAAGTAGATCCCAGCAAAATTCCAGCTCTGTGATTTAGCTCAACATGGTTTCTGGCTGTGCAACTTTGACTCCTGTTTTGCAGCACCCAACCAGTCTATGAATTCGTAATATCCTCACGATAAACTCTTTTCCTCTTCACACAGCCAAAGTGGGCTTTGGTTGTTTTCAGCTAAGAATACTGAGTAGAGCAGATACCGTCAGATGTGCTGATGGGGATTTTGAAGAGGCTGATGGCACTGCGCCCGGGAACCTGGTGTAGCGGGATCCAGGGCCCGGATTCTGAGACAGTGGAATACAGCCTTGTCCCTCTGCGGTTCTGCCACTCACCCTGGAACCTCATGAGAAATTTTTTTAACTGTGTATTTCGAAATCACCAATTTAATTCCTACTTGTGTTTGTTTTGATAGCAAGTCACTTTTTTCTGTTTACAAGACTAAGTGTTCGATGAGTTATAAGCAAAACAAAAATTGCCAATTTTTTAACACATTTACATAGGAAATTAGTGTAATGATTTTCAATTGCATTCCGGTGAAATAAATTCATGTTCACAGTAATTCAGATGAGAGACCTTGCATATTTTTCCTTTAATGAAAAATGGAAATTTTCATTTAGAAGACTAAAATTAAACTCTATATGTTCTTATGAAGCCTTGAAAGTAGTTTCGCACAACAACAGAAACAGTAATAACGAGTCGGTGTAAACACTGTACGTAGCCTAAATCACTCATTTGGCTGCACCGTGCACATTTTTATTATTCAGTTTCCCACCCTCCCTCCTTTTGCTATAGAGAGCCTAAATAGCTAACCGTGACTGGCTATGTCTCCAAAATTTTGATCAAGGAATAAAACTGGAGATAGACATTTCTTAAAAATGAATTTCAAAGAAAACTAAATAAAAAAGAGAAAGAACATAAAAGTCACACGCCAGTGTTTACGGTACATTAATACTACTTCTATTTCATTTCAGATATTGGCTAGATAGTAAAGTGACCCAGAATACACTTTTATCCTCTATCCTACCTTAAAACAAAGCCTGGTTCTGAATATGGATGGTGTAGCTGACTGACATGATTTTCTGGATTTATACCTGGTTTATTATTAGATACAGTTTTAAAGATCATGTTAAGACTAACAAATTCTTTAAAACATAACACCTTTGTGAATTATGATTTTCCCCCAGCCTTTTCAAAAGAAGCTTTTACCAGAAACACTACTTATTTCGTGTCAATTTAAAATTCATGGGAAAAAGATGCTAGAGCTCCCTGCAAAACCTGATAATAACAAACCTCTATTATCAAGTCATTTCAGATGACTGTTTTGCTAAGTTAAACTCATTTACCCTTACCAATCTTAATTGCAATAAATAAATACTTTCTGAGCACTAACTACAGTGTAGGAATCATGATGTGTGTGTGTTCGGCATTCAATGCCCTTCCTCTGTGAGGAAGATCCTCCACTGCAAATGTAACTGGTGAGATACTTTTTTACATCCCGCCCCTCTACAGAAGGCTGGACAGGGAAGCACTATCAGATCCTTAATCCTTATTCCACCCACCCACCTCACTAGCAGCCGGAGGTGGGTACCTAAACTAAGTCACCATACGAGTTCCCAAACCTACTGGCATTCGCTTGATTGTAAGTCAAAGAGAAAGAGCCCCTGCCTCCTGATATATGGTACACGCTTGCTACCCAGCTTTCTCTCTACCCCTCCTGCACCCCTCCCACCTGAAAAGTCTGGCTCTCCAGCTTCATTCCATCCTGTGAACTCCAAAAACCTTTCTACAAAAGGTCTCTTTTTCTCGAGGTAGCTAGATAGGGTCTCAGTTCCTTGCAGTGAGGAAACCAAACACTAAATAGCTCTGAGTGCTATACTGTCAGGCTTAAAAGATAACATTGACTACTCATAATGGTGCCAGATACTCAGGAGAAGCAAAAGAAGATTGCTGCTAGGTTTACAAACCTAACTGATTCTCGGGAAACGCCCTGTCGTACCATCTCCTTTTTTAAAATAGCATCACAACGACCCCATGAAAATTTCTCAGTATTCTCTTTCCCGAGTAAGATCACCCAGTTTTTAAGGTAAACATCCAGGTATAAAGCATTGATTTAGTAAATGTGTATCCTTTACGAAGAAAAAAAATGAAAACCTCAACAAATATTTATAAAATCAATTTTGACGGCAACACCATTATATATAAAGTTTTGGAAAGCTGATTATGTTTGCATCCTTAACTTTCTGCAAT
>PVKM010039369.1:0-13829 GCA_004027735.1 Carollia perspicillata | reverse complement strand
TGTTTCTCCTAGAATTGTTTGTAGTGGCAACTTTGATGTAGATCAAATTACTGTTTCTTCATTAATAACAACACTCACGGCTCTTTCGCATATATCTTATCCAGTGATGGGTTGGGGGGGAGGGATGATGGAAGAGAGAGTCTCTTTCAGTTCTTGCATTCAGCTGGTTGTGATGTTTGAAACTAACCAATCTCAAAAAAGAGGTTGTCCAGGAAGTGTAAGTTCTTACCTAATAACAAAGCACATAGTATATGAAAGTGTTCGGCTACTTTATCAAGGAGAGAAGAAGGGCAAAAAGCTAACTGAGCTCTCTCCCCAATGTTAACATTTCTATGAAATAAAAGAGGGGGGCTCCATTTATTTGGATGCACAAATCAAGATTCTCTACCCACCTCCCTGCAGCTAGATGAACTGGGGGCAGTGTTGGTTAGGGCTGTATAAGAGCGTAAAACCCAAAAGAAAATTCAGTGACAAAACTATTTGGGTTAAATAGTATGACTTTGAGATGAAAATGTTTTGCTCTTTTCCATAGTCTTCTATGTCAATGACCCATAGTTCCATTGGAACTGTTGTCCCATGAAATAAAAAAAAATAATACATTTATTAGTGACATATATTACTTAGGCGGAAAAAACCTCAGCTGTGGAATTGACAATTTTCATTTTGTTTTGAGGGGGGTTTGTTGGGGTTCTTTTAGCATGGTATTTGAAGCTATTTCCTTTTATATTTTTCGAGAAGGCAATGTGCTTGGCTGCTGTTTACCCAAAACACATGTGAGGCTTCACGCGTGCACATGCTAGAGTTTTGTCTTGCTGCTGTGATTCACTGTCTGGCTAGTGCATGCACAATTGTCCAGAGTCAGACACATATCATGGCCTTTGTAATCAAAGACGACACTGTTGATGGCATAAGCTCTAAACCCGGGTGTGATCAAGGGAATTTTTTCACAGTCCTTGCCTGTTAGATAAACAGTCTGGACTTTGAAGTCTGGAGTGGCCACTTGAAATATGTGACCTCCAAAATTCTGCATTTTTTTTGGTCTCCTGGCAACGTAACATATTTACACGTTGGCCACAACCACCTCGTGCAGAAAAATCTGCTGCTGTTTTAAAGTTTAAGACAACACATGGGAAGGTTGCCTCAGACTGAGGACTGGCAATTGCTGTGGCTGCCCTCCCTGCCTTCCGTGTGTGTAGGCAAATAACAAGCCTGAATACAAATGTAACGGTGAAAAGGACCTTTCTCTTGGCAGATTACTGAGCATGCATGTTTAGTTATAAAAATAGCACTCCAGGAATTCTCTGGTTATAATATAATGTGCATTAAGCCATTTTTACAGTTTAGCAAAGGCAGCTTGGAGGTCGAGGGGTGGGGCAGTAGAAGGGAATTGGGAACAAGCTAAGGCAAAATATTCGTGCTGTGAAAGCCAGTAGAGACTGCAGAAATGCAGATCCTGCCATCTGAAATCTGACGGCCAGCTGCTCCAGTGGTCTCTGAGGGCTCTTCATGTGGAGAATCAGAATAACGGGGCACTCGGCTGAGCTCCCAGGAGCTGCTTCTGAGATCCTGCAAATTCACGGTGGTCCAGTTCTCCCGTTCCCCCTCCTCCAGTCCCCTCTCCCACTTTCAGGCATCCTCAAGTGGAGCTAGATGTGATTCGAATTTTGCATTGAGTCATCTTGGGTTATAACTTATGATACTTCACACTGATAGCTGTGGTATAAAAAGTTCTTTCAAGTCTTTCAAACTAAGCACTAGTGACATATTGAGCTCAGTAGTTATTTGTGGGGGTGGCCATCCTGAGCCCTGCAGGATGCAGAGCAGCATCCCTGACCTCTACCCACTACGGGCTAGTAAATCAGTCCCTATCCTCATGTGGCAATCAGAAATGTCTCTAGACATTGCTAAATGCCCCCTGGGGGCAAAATCACCCCCGCTTGGAAGCCACTGAGTTATAGCATGGAAAACTAATATTTCTTTGGCATCTCTGATGAGCCAGATGTGGACTAGATGTTTTATTAATCCTGACAATGGTCTTTCGCTATCTTAGCCCCCTTTGTATAGATTAGGAACCTGAGGGATGGCAGGAATAAGTGTTGTTGTTCTGTTTTTGGTTCTTATTTCCCAATACTCAACAATGAAAATGCACTCTAAAGAGAGGAATGATGTAATACCTGGGAAATCCAGAAAAAAAATGTTATTTTAATATACTTATTCTATAATATGGCTAAGCATATTAGACACTCCCTAAATTGTAAACACCTAACTTGGAAATTTGCAAAAAGTATAAGAAGCCTCCCCAAAATCACTATTGGATATTCACATACCCACCTAAATGAAGGTTGCCTTCCTTTTTCTGTTCTCTCAACACTGACCAGAAAGTGACCAAATGTCTTGGAATCATCATTTCTTCCAGTCCCTGGCATGACGAACTGTCTTGCACCTAAAATCCATAATTTCCTTTCTTGCATCAGAGTTACTCCCTTTGCCATGTTTCACTCTCAACAGTCCACTGTCACTGATGACTGCACTAACCCCTTAACGCTTCTTCGGCATCTTTTCGCTTCGTCTTCTGCCCAGAGACCTCAAGGAGACATCCCTCCATCTCATTTGAAACCAAGAAAAAGCCGTGTACAAAGAATGACAGACCTGTAACGAGGCAGTTACGTTGTTCAGTATTAGAGTTTCCAGGAGCTTGGAAAGGCTTTCGAGTCCCCGTGCGCTCCCTCCAGAAGTTCCGTCCTCATCCTCCTCTTCTTGAAGCCACAGGTGTTTCCTGCCTGACCGGAGTCAACATTAGTTAACATTTTCCCATTGCAAATATATTTTAGTGGCATTATAAATTAATGGTGGGCAGATTTGCAAAGCTACTAATTATGTATATATATCATTCTGAGGAAAGAAACTATGTTTCAGGTTGAAAACTGGTGTCCAAATACAATTTTTTAAACAATTTCAGAACATTTTTCTCAAATAAATGTAGAATGAATATGTGTTAAAATTTTTTTCACTCATTGAAGAAACCAGCAAGATGCTAAAGCCAATTTAAAAGATTGTGGGAGAGATGGAAGTGTTTATAGTCACTGAAGGGAAGAATACTGGGCTCAGGCGGCTAAATTGGATGCAGACCTGGTTAATGCTCATGGGGCATAAAACAATAATTTGCGTGGGGGGTTGTCTTGTGTACAAGAGAGAAATCATTAACATTTCGGCTAGACAAATCCATTCTAATTTGTTTTCATTTCTGTCAGTTTTCTGCAAGTTAATAGTAATTTAAAGAAAGGTTTCTAATTTCTCTAGAAATTAGGTAATTCATGGTCGCCTGTTAGATACTTAAGAAAACCTTTTTGAAGTTGAAAAAGTAATATAAACCTATTGTAGAAAGTTCAAAAAGTACAACATTTTTTTAAAAGGAGAAAAGAAAATGCCTTCAAACCATTACCCAGGTGCAACCACTATAAATAAAATGCGTATGTTTCCTTACAAGCTTTTTGTAAATATTTTTAACAGTGGAGTCATTACTGTGAAGAAAATTGGCGAACTACATCTTTTTCTTTTATTTACTTCCATGTATGATTCCTGTTTTGTTATACAATGAAAATGTCCCATAAACATTTTATTGTCTATATATAATGAACGGGCATCTTTTATTTACTTTCATATATCATCCCTATTTTGTTATACAATGAAAGTGTCCCATAAACATTTTATTGTCTATATAATGAACAGGCATTTTGTATCATGATTCTTTTAACTATGTTTCCTAATTCTAAAGTTATTTTTTATTATGAATTTTTCAGGGTACAAAACAAAGCATAGGTAAAATAGTGATGAATGGTGTTGGTATGACCTATTTTAAGAAATAAACTGTCACTCATGGAGTTGCCCCCACCCCACGAACCCTTCAGATGTACTCCTATCCAGACGGAACCTCTATCCTGCTGTTGGCACCTGTTTTCATAATTATCTTTGTACTTGTAGCACCTACATAAAGTAGAGAGTGTTTTTGCATATTTTCAAACTTCATACAGATCGTGTCACAGGTTCTCAGGGTATCACGGTTCTGCAGCTTGCCTCTTTCTCCTGACACCGTGTTTGTGCAGACTTACCCACACACGTGGCACTTTCGCTGCTACACAGTGTCTCAGACCCTGATCATCCATTTCCTGTTGCCAGGCACTGAGGGTGTTTCCAAGTTTTTACTGTGGCCCCCAGTGTTACCGGGCCATTCTGCACCTACATTTTCCTGGGTACTCACGCGAGGGGTTCTCTGTGTCTATCCCAAGGAACAGGAGGCCAATCACAGGGCACTCTCACACCTACAATTTCACAACATTCTGCTAAATCTCTAACATCTACTTCCACCGTCAGTGCATGAAAGTCTGGTTGCTCTACATTGGGAGTCGGCAAACCTTTTCTGTGAGGGACCAGGTAAAAGATTCTTAAACCTTAGTGAACAACATGGTCCCTGTCACAACTATGCAACTCTGCTGTTGCTACAGAAAGCAGCCATAGGCTGTTTATAAGTGAATAATCATGACTGATGAACATTTGCTTAAGGACACTAAAATTTGAAATTCATATAATTTGCATTGTCACAAAATACAATTTTTCTGTTGATTTCTTTTCAAACATTTAAAAATGTAAAATACATCTTTAGCTTACAGGTTGCACCAAACAGACCCCTGGCTGGTTTGTCCCTTGGGTCATGCTTTGCCAGTCCCTACTTGGCGTCCTCAGCAAGACCTGGTATTTTCAGATACATAGATGTTTCCACTCTCCTGGGTGAGAAACGGTAAATTCTGATTTTAATTTGTATTTATGATTATTACTGAAGTCAAGCACTTTATCATGTTGATTGGACACTAAGGTTTTCTCTTTGATGATTATTCGATTTATGTTTTTCCCTATCCTTTTAGATTTATTTATTGACTAGCAGGAGTTCTTTCTATTTCCGGCTAGTAATCCTTTGTCATGTGCTTTGCAAGTGTTCTCAGAGTATCATGGTTAGTATTTCATTTTCTAAAGGTATCTTTGGATGAAAAGAAGTTATTTTTCATTAAAATGAAATTTATCCAAGTGATACTTGTTTGTGTGAAAAAATTGTATACTTTTCCTGCACATTGTAAAAGGTGACCACAAAAGTATGATGTCCTTTTGTGGTATGTAAAAGAGGAAATATTTCTTCTGTGCGTGGGAGTAGCAGAATGCTCTCACTTTTATTCCAGACTCTTTCAGTCCAGTAGTTGCCCTGAACGCTAGCAGCTGGTCAGTGTGCAGCCTGTTGTTCTGTAGTGAAGAAAGAGTCTGAAGCACTGTGCCGGCCAGTGCTGCTCTAAGGCGTGCATCTGATATTAATGAACTGTTACTCTGCTCGCACAAGTTTGCAGGCTTCTCTCTTCCAAGCCAGCTGATGTCAAGGTACAAAAAGCCCCTCCCCCTTGCATTTGTTCATTGACTCTGACGGGCTCCTCTGCTTGCCAGAGCGGTTCTGGAACCGAGAAGGGTTGTAATCTAAAGAACATTAGAAAGTCACCCTAGCTCAGACTGCACACCCCCAGCCAGCAAGGGAAAGGAAAGCAGTTGATATGCAGGTCAGCAAAGCAAGACTTGACTGCCTTGAGCTTTTTCACTGAGTTCTTGCTCCTGTGAAGGCTGTTCCTCTGGAGAGCTGAGCCCACGTGGAGCTGGGCTGGCATGCCTGACAGACGCCTCCTGTCTCCTCAGACTAGATGCATTGTTCCTGGGGTAAGCTTACGGGCAGGGAGGCAGGCCACGTGCACTGTGTGGTTTAGAGAAAACAGCAATGTACCGGACTGTTAATGAACTCAAGCTAAAATCATATTGTTGCTTCACTCTTTTTTAAAGTTGTCATTGTCTTGCCAGAAATGTTATCATTCACAATGTTATTATGTAAATGTTCAGGTGGTTTAAGCAAGTGAAATGTAACTCTGGTCTTAAACTGTATCATACTGAGATCATTTAATAGCTGGGCAGAGAAAGGGACAGACAGGAAAGAAACAGTAGAAAATAAAAATGCGTTTTCAACTCTAGGCAATCCCTTGTTGCAGTGTGGGTCAGCCGGACAGCCTTGCCCCTGAGCTTTTTAGTTTCTGAGGCCTTTCTGCATAATACAGGGTGATTTGACTTCTTGTGTTGCTGCGGATGAAGATTTGATTGCTGTTTATCATGTTAAATTTTTTTAATTTAATGAAATAGAGAAACGCATGTCTAATGTTTCAAATACTTAAGTACAGAGCTTTACCACACAATAATTAGATGTTTGGGTGTCTGGATTTGGCTTGGAACTTTCAAGGAAAAGATCATATCATTATTGATGCCTTTCTTTGGAAGGAAGGGTTTGGGAAAAAAATAGTTCTGGAACCCAAATGTAAACGGTAGCCTCTAAAAATCATAAGGTTACAAATATCTGTGCTAATATGAGGCTAAAAAATATTTTTAACTCAATAAAGTACAACTTGTTTAAAAGTTCTTTCCAGGTTTCCTCTTTTGTTTCCGGTTATTCTAACCTACACTACACTCAGTTTAACAGAGAAAAATATTTGCTAAGAAATATCTGTGTGGGAATCGTTTGTCCTGTATTGCATCATATAGCACAGTCTGCAAACCGGGAGAAGCCTTGCTTAATCTGTATGATTTCGATGTCCTTTTATTACATTTCACTTTGAATTTTCTGAAAATAGACTTCTGTCGCTTGTGTTATCCCCATTACATTTTATATGCCGCAGTTCTGTATTTCTTGAGGCTCTGGCCAGTCTGGCAATGTATGCACTAATTATAAAGGGTTTCTGGGTATTAAATACTTCACACAAATTTCTGTGCTTTTCAAATGTCACTCATTTAATTTAGAAATTGGTCCCGTTTATTTTGAAAGACATCTGGAATGATCGTTTTCTATCAATCTGCTGCCTTTCTAAGAGCGTTATCAGACATGAAATAGCTGATGTCATTGTTCCTGCAGAGGAATTCCGTTATGAGTTAGGAAAATGTATAATCCAAAACCCGAATTGCCAAGTATCCAACTTACCAAACACATTCCACCCATCATTTTGAACATGTTCAGTGGCGAAATTGTACATACCAATGTCACCATTATTTAATTGGAATGTCAGTCTGCATGATTCCAAAATAGTTACTTGAATACTTTATGCTGCAGTTACTTTCAGTTCTGTCTTGAAGTATTGTAGAAAAGCTGACAGGGATGTTTATTTTTTTAAGGTACCTCCTCTTTACCAAGCCTAGATTTTTATTTCTTATGGCCTCATGTTAACGAATACCTGTGTTCGATTAGGGCTGATAAGTACATGGGCTTTTGTTTTAGGTTAAGTTTTGAAATAAGTCTTTATAAAAAGCCTTCTTTTCTATTCCCACTTAAAACTCTCACGTAGCCATCCTCAAAGTTCCCCGGTAATGACAGAAACGTTTCTTTCAATCTGGGCAGTACCATAAATGGAGGGAATGTTTAAAACTACGAATGTGATTCTGCATTTGTAGCTATGTATACGTACCATAGAGTAACTTTTTAGAGTGCTGAGTGCACGACAGGGTTTTTAATTTTGTCTCATTCAGTACAATTTCAGTTTTCACATCAGCTATCCTTTTTAAAGTGACTCCAAACCCCAAATGTGTGAAAGCGTTTGTAAATTATTGTCATTCTCGCATTAAGATGAAATTAATAAACCAATGTAATTTGTTATAGATACTTTTTCCCAGCCAAAAATGACGCTGACTGGTGTTAAGTGCGCCTTTTACCACTTGCGGGTTCCGGGGTGTCTGCCTCGTGTGGCTGCAGCGATGTGCCGCTGCTCCTAGACTGAGACGGCCACTTCCGCTGTGCCCTGCCCTCCGTCCCAGCAAGTGAAAGGAACCTTTTTGACTTAGGCAGGCTTTTCCCTTTATTTAATATTTTTATCTACAATTTCAGTTTTTTCCGACTGTGGTTAGAAGCCAATGTTTGGGCTCAGTTACTTGACTTTGAATACTATACCATCCCCTCAGTAACTGTGATTTGGCAGGTTTTGTCTTCTCTGAGCCCCAGTTTCATCGTCCGTAAAGTCAGGAATAACAATATCTGTTTCAAGGTAACGTTGACCACAGTGTGTGTGGACTGCTGCGTGTGCTGCCTGCGGTTGAATCAGTTGCAGACAATGACTCATAATGAAAAACTCAGCTCTGAGACCCCAAATGATGATATCTAGGAGAGGCAATGGGAAAGTGCTGAGTGGTTTTTTATTTGCATATTGGAAGGAACATAGAAAGATTGAAGTAATTAATGTCTCATAGTAAAGCCGTGTGAAGTGGGACTCCTAACTGAATGTCTGTGAATGCTGTATCAGAGGACTGGATGGAGAGAGCGAGTATACATCCTCTGAAACGATATGCAAATGTGCATCTGTGTCTACATAAACCTCTCTCCTCTAGCTTGAGCAGATTCTCGAAGTGGCCCTCAACCTCCAAATGGTACAGAAACAGAGCCCCTGAGTGGAAATAAGTCGAGAAAACAAAGAAGGTCATGGGGGTTAAATACTCTAAGAAGTCTAGCCATTTTAAAATTATTATTTTTCCTTTCTCCTCATCTTTATATTGCCCAATCAGTTCAGAAAGCAGAGGAAGTTAACATGGTCCTGTGTGTTCTCACATGTTGTAAACAAACAGTGGTCTAAGACTGCAGGGCTCTGCACCATGTTTCGGGTGTGATTTGTATTAGATGGAAGTATGATATCACAAAGGCCTGGGTGCTTTAACGGAGGAACACAGAGATGCTGGCTTTACCAGCTGGAGAGGCCAGAAGGTCGGATGCCCCCCTGCTCCCATAAAACAGTCATTTCACGGTAATAAAAATGTGTGCAATCTGAGCAGAGATTTGCAAAGTAATTTCCATTGTTAAAATGGAAAAAACTCGAAAGAGAGCTTTACAAGTCAGAGTCATTAATAACAAGTTATTCGTATTAAAGGGAGAAGAGATATTCAAGGAAACGTGCGTGGGAATGTTCCACAGTCTCACTGCTTTGGTCAAATATTTTTATTCAGGAAATTATATCATACTCCTTTCCACAAGCATACATATTCGTATAATCGTCACTGTAGTGTACAGAATATTCTGGATTCTGCCTTGTTTCTTCAACTATGTCTTGAAATCCCTTTTTAATCACCGAATGATATACATTGTACAGATTTCCTGTAGTTTCTCCAAATAAAATGGTCATTTATTGTTGGACCTTTAGTTAATTCTATAATTTTGTTTTAATAGATAAATCTGGCATAAAAATTTGAGCATATGGTTTTTTGGCTCTGTTAAATAACTCCTCTGTGATAAACTCTCAGAGGTGGAATTACATGCACAGTGAGTGGATCGGAATGTTCATGCGTCTCTGGCTATGGCTTTCCATATCTCTTTTTAAAATAACTATACCAATTGAAAATGCCAACATAATAGTACTGATATGCTAATCTCATCTCAGCATACCCCATATTATGGTTAATAACTGCTTTAAAATATAAATAATTTCACAACGGTGCTTTAATTTCTGTTCACATTACTAGCAAAGGTGAATATTTATTTATCTAAATATTTATATATTCTCTGTGTCTCTGTGTCTATTATTTTATTAAGTCCTGTGTTTAGATTACAATGTTACTTTTATTTGTTAGACACTGGGTAGCTGTTTGAAGCCTCACCTATTAGACAATTTTCCCTTATCCAGTTCCAGCCATCAGAATACTTCCTTACATCAAGACAGATTGTACAGTATACTGCGGTGCCTTGCTGACATGACTGCAGGGTCCTTTAGTGTGAGGGAATAGAGCATCGGTTTGGTGAGAAATCTACACTTGGCCAGTCAGGAGGTTAAGCCTTAATTTTGGAAAGTGGAAGAAAAAGTTTTTGACTTTATTCAGGTACCTAACTTATCTCCTGCAGGTAAAAACTCTTACACAATAACCACACCCGACTCAGCAGTAGTTGCCATGAGAAGCGTATTCTGTGTCACCTTTAGATACACAGATTTTGCACTGTCAAGGGCAGCACGAGCCCATAGATCATCAGGTGCTCATTGATTCAGGGCTTTCAGAGCCCAGAAGGGACCCTGCACCCTTGTAGCATCCCCTGGGATTCCCCCTTCAAGTGGTCACGCAGGGGGCCCATCTCACTCTTCATGTAGATATGGAGAACTAGAATTTTCAACACGCTTTCTTGGTAGGGGACCTGCTGTCATTTAACCTTTATGTAACATTATATCATTTATTAGCCTTACAAGCAGTGCTTACCTGCTTTTAAACATTGGTTTAATTACATATATTTGTTACCTGTTAATAGTATGTTAGGCATCAGAGAAGGGGAAAATATGACTACTTAATTCATACCTACAATCCTTATTTCTGCTACCAACACAAAATAGATGTGTTATAGTTCAGAAGGTTCCACACCTCTGATACAGGAGCCTCCTTTATAAAGTCCATTTCGTGCCATCCTGGGTTCCTAATCTTCTTAGTTACTCATGGGCAGAAAATGGCTTTGCTTTGAGGACATGATAGGATGCACAGAGCTCACTACACTGAATGAAAAGGATGATTTTCCTTGTTTGGGAACGGTTGATTAACATCTCTAGCCTTGTTCATCACCTATAAAATTAAAGCGCTCATTTTTATCTCTTAGTTGCTCTCTGGGGAGGTTGTAAAGGCCCATAGCGGATGATGCAAAACACTGAAAGCATCTCAGAATAGCCATTGTAGTTTTGTCTTTTTTTTTTTTTAAGCCCTGGCAATTGTTTAAAGAATGTACCTTCAATGTTAATATGTATTGAGTCAAGTTCTTAAAGCTTATATTTTGTTCTTGGTTTTTATTTCTCTTTTTTTTTTCCATTTGGGCCTCTCTGATCTTGGCACCAACACAGGTATTTTTACAGCACGAAATCTGATAGGCTTGAGATCCTTCCTGTTGAGTCCAAGTTTATTACCATCTTTGTGACTTAGTTTAATAAGTTTTAATGTTTAATAAAAACATATGCTTGGAAGTTTTCAAGGCTGAGTTCCACGTCACCAGGTTTTGCACATCACACACAGCTTGACTTCCAAGGCTTTTACAGTGCAAACAGGACATTTATTTATACTGTCTTTTATGCTCACCTATGTAGTTAGCGTGACAGTATCCTTCATTTCTAAATGTGAATTGAATTTTCTCTCTAGTGTCCTTTCATTTCAATCTGAAGGCCTCCTTCCTTCCTTTCAGTGTTTAGTGACAAATTTTCTTAGGTTTTGTTTATTTGGGAATGTCTTAGCTTGCTTCATGTTTGAAGGATAGCTTTGCTGTATATAGAAAGGAGGTTGATGGTCTTTAATGAGAAATGAGAGATCACTTTATTCAGGATCATCTGTATGTGATGGGTTGTTTCTCTTCATTCATGCAAGGTCCTCTGTGTTGCTTTTCAACAGGTTGATTTTGATATTTCCAGGTAGGGATATTTTTCAATTTCTCCTACTTAGATTTTACTAAATTTCTTTGATGTGTAGATGAATATTTTTTACAAATTTGAGAAGTTTTCTGCTATTATTTCTTCAAATATTCTTTTTTTCCCTCTCTCTTTTCTCCCTTTCCAAGACATGCGTTGTGTTTTGTAGGTATGTTTGGTGGTATCCCACAGGTCTCGAAGTTCTGTTTGTTTTGTTGGTCGGCATTCACAGTGAAATGTGAATAATTAATGCTAATTTAATGTGTGGTTATTTTTAAAGAAGCTTCTATATATACACAAAATATAACAGTATGATAAAAGCTACCTCACAATATTGCCAAAATTGTTAATCACCTAGACATGATATGTTTTGAGTACTACCCATATGAAGTTAAATGTGATCTCTGCTTAGGAAGAAATCACCATTTATTCAGATAACATAACAAGATAGAAATATGTGTGTAACTATGTTTTACACTGTAACTAGAGTGTGGAGGTCTAAGATGATTTTGTGGCGGAATTGGAGCTCAGTGAAAGTTTATATTTTAAAGAGATCTCCAGCCTGTCCCCTCTTCTACAGAGAAGGGCAGTATGAAGGGTAGGAATCCATAGGCCATTGGAGGAGTCTGACAGGATTCAGTTCCCATGAGAACCACCACTTCAGTATAACTTTCGAGAGATGTGATGGATGGAGGTGTTGAAAGTTGTCTGTTTAAAGAGACCCCCAAAACCCAGTTGTCACTAACATCAGGTTAATAAAGCTACTGAGGCTAATAAGAAATCATTTGTGGGAATAATAAAGGGTCTCTAGTGCTGCTGGAATATCTGTTTTGGGGTTGAGGAAATGCATATTTATTTGATTTTCACAGGTAAGTGAGAGTGCTTGCCTTCTCTGAAACAGGTTTTCATTCTGTCAACATAAATGCAGCACTCAGAATGCTATTAAAATCAAAGGCAGTACGCCTTTGTGAAATCAATCAGTCACAAAAGTCTAAATACTTATGGTAAATTGATAGAGACAGACAGGAAAATGGTGGTCACTGGGAGCTGGGAAAGGAGGGAGGCACGTGGAGTTGGCATTTGATAGGTACAGAATTCCAGTTTCAGGTAACAGAAAAGTTCTAGAGACAGGCGTACTGATGGCTGCACAGCAACGTAAATATACTTAGTGCCACTGACCTGGAACTTGAAACGGCTAAAATGGCAAACTATATGTTATCTGTCTTTTACCACAATTTAAAAAATGCCGTTTAAACACATTTAGTAAGGATGTATGCTACATGAGGCCAACTGTTTCATATGTTTTATCTGATTTAATTCTCACACCTGGTGAATAGGCGCTTTAATCACCTCAATTTTACAGATGAAGAATCTGAGCAGAGCCAGGGATGTCACTAGTCTAGGGCCCCACAGGTGTCCACAGCATAAGCAGGGATTACAGGCCATTGAGCAGCCTCTGGTGCACACACATCAGCCTGTGCATGGCTTCCTTCTGTATTCCTTTTATTTTCCCCTCTGATAACTGCTCTTACTGCTATTTCAGCCTTCCTTTAGGAATAGAGCCTTAGGTTCCTAGGGCTTCTCCTTGATCTTTGAGCCCCGGGTGTCCTCTAGCAGAAGGTAAAGCCACCTGTCAAGCTCCCATCAGACAAAAGGCTTTGCCAGCCTTTCTGGAGGCAAAACCAATGACTATCTGCATACCAAGATCATCTCGAATTAAACTGTGGTTCAGAAACAATCTTATCTCTCTGTAGAAAAGCCACTTTTATTACAATGTTTTTTCCTCTTCTAGAATGATTCATTAGAAAGAAAAAATGAACTTTTTTCCCTATTATTATATTCCAGCTACTTTTCAGAAAAACAAGACTCCAAATTCATTACCACCAGGGAATATATGTAAAAATCAAGTAAAGATATTTTCTTTTCTTTTACTTTATTTTTTAATTAGATTTTATTGATTACACTCTTACAGTTGTCCCAATTTTTCTCCTTATGCCTCCCCCCACCCAGTACCCTGCACTCCTTCAGGCAATCCCCACACCACTGTTCATGACCACAGGTCATGCATGTCAGTTCTTTGGCTACTCCATTTCCTATACTGTACTTTACATCTCCATGGCTATTCTGTAACTACCTCTGTGTACTTCTTTTTGTTCCTTTTTTCTTTTTTTAAATATAGTTTCTTCATTATGCTATTACAGTTGTCTCATTTTCCCCACTTCACTCTCCTCCACCCTGCACACCCTCTCCCCCACACCTTCTTGTTTAGTTCATGTCCATGTGTCATACTTATAAGTTCTTTAGCTTCTACATTTCCCATACTATTCTTGCCCTCCCCCTGTCTATTTTCTACCTACCATC
>PVKM010039368.1:0-13777 GCA_004027735.1 Carollia perspicillata | reverse complement strand
ACTCCTGGGCCCAGCAGTGATCCTCTGCTTCCAGGCTTCCCTTGGCCTCTACTCTGTGTCTGTGTGTCCCTCTGTCGCCTGTAGGGACCCACTGCCTGGGTTGATTCGGTCGGATCGCACTTCAGTGCTCCCCTGAATGATATCCACAAAGGCCCTGCCTCCCAACACGGCCAGCTCCCGAGGGTCCTGGGGACACTGTCCCAAAGGGACCTGTTCCCTCTCAGACCTTCAGGGTGACCAATAGCAGCATGGGCCGTGTGTGGCTGCTGAGGTGCTACTGCTGTTGAGCCTTGCCGACTTCAGCACCATCGGCTGTGAGTCAGGGCCCCGAGGAGGGAGTGAGCAGAGTGAAGAACTGCCTTCCAGGTCCGGTTTCTCCCCGGTGCGGGACGGGCGTCTCCTGCATTTTCACACCTTCCCAGGCCTGGCTCTGCGTCCCTCCCAAGTGCAGCCTCTGGGAAGCCAGTGCAGTCCTGCTGGTGCCGCCTCGTCACACTTGTGGGTGACTTCCCGCCACCTCACTCGTCTGCAGGTGATGACACGATGACCGGGGACGGCGGTGAGTACCTGAGGCCTGAGGACCTGAAGGAGCTGGGTGATGACTCATTGCCCGGCAGCCAGTTCCTGGACGGCATGAACTACCTGCGCTACAGCCTGGAGGGGGGGCGCTCCGACAGGTAGGTGTTCCCACAGGTAGGCACCAATGCTGGCCCAGGAGCCGGCGGGAGAAAGTCGCAGGCTCCGATGGTGATGGTGATGACGGTGATGATGAAAAGCAGGTGCAGGGCCAACACGGGGAACCTCCCCTCCTGGCATCGGCACGTCCCCGAATTCCTAACCACTCAGAGGAGGGAACAGGCCCAGAGAGATGAGATGACTGAGAAAAATCGCAGACTAGTAGGAGGCACGGACATCTGCCTTCAATGGATGTTTTTAATCATCTGCCCCAAAGGGCTGCCCCTTCAGCCCCAAAAGGGAGTGTTCTGCCTCTGGGCACTGAGCCCCTGGCTTCATTGTCAGCACCCAGTCGACCCCTGGTCACAGGCAGACGGGGAGGTTTCTGTGAGAACCCAGAGCAGCACTTCCTGTAAAGCAGGGCTTGGGGGTGCGGCGATGGTGTCACACCGAACACCATGGGTGTGTGAGGACGGGGAGGAGATGAGGTGGCCCCTGGCCTCCTCCTGCCCCCGCTTGCTTCCCGAGGGCCCCGACTAGCCACCTTTCCCGAGTGGAGGGACAGGCAGCAGCTCCCTTTCTTGGCTGTCTTGTTTGTGAACTTCTAACTTTTGCTTAGACAATTCAGTAAGTTACCTTTTCTCGGTAACTGTTTTGCCTTGCCGTCACACTGTCTGCTGTACCTTCGGTAGTGCCGTTCCCAGGTGGGTAATCCATGGCCGGGAAGCGTGGCCCTCCCGTCCCTTTGCATCTCCCCGCTCGCTGCTCAGTGTGTGTGTGTGTGCGCTGCACTCGTGGGTGCCGACATTCTAGAATTATGGATTTCTGCTCACATTAGGGTTTTTACGTGTCACGTGCAATGGCTCCTTGGGCGGGAAGGGTTCCTGCGTGACAAGGAGCTAGGACCAGCCCGGGCCTGACCACACCTGTCACAGCGCCCTGTGTGGTTGCTCCCCGAAAGGGCCCTCGTCAGCCCTGCGCAGTTAGAATAATGATTGTGATATTGGAGTGCACAAGGGCGCAGAGTACAACAGGTGTGATTCAGTGCACATGAAATAAGATCACAGCCAACCTCTGACTGGCGGGATGGGGTGTCCATTCTGTTTTACCAGTGCTCACTAACCTCAGATGCTGTCACGTTCAGGGTCCCACGCGGAGGGACAGTGGGCACAGCGGCACCTCAGTGTCGACCCGCTCAGTGGGCTGGAGAACTCCGTTCACTGGCTGTCTCACACATGTTAGGAATCACCACACTTTTCAGTGAAGTCACAGATGGGCACAACCCAGTCCATGTCCATAAAGGCAGTGCCCTGAAGTGAGGACGTTCACGTCTGAGGCCACAGCAGACTTCCCGCACGTCTTCCCGGCAGACACGTGGCCTTGTGAGCCCAGCAGCACGACCTCGGGCCGGGCGGAGAACAAGGGCCGCTGTGCTGCAAAACGTTTAAACCGGTTCCTGATGTCTTAAATCGAGTGGGCGGTTTCCGGGCCAGAGGCTGCAGTTATCCCAGACTCCGCTGGCCGCCTTTCCTTCAGCGAGGGTAGTCCCCTCCCATTGGAACACTCCAGCACTGTTTCCTTGAAGTAGGTTCTGTAGCAAAAGAGGCCCCGGCGTGCCACGAGAAACCGTAAGCACTGCTTGAACAGCAGAGTGCACCAGAATGCGGTCCGGCAGGCGGAGATGTGAGAGACGCAGGGCTCCTCCTGGCTTTCCTCACTCTGCGTGTCCCAGTCTCTCTGCCCCCTGATCTCTTGTCTGGTTGTTGGAAGTGACTGCGTCTCTCTCTTCCCTTTCTTCTCTCTCTGTACCGCTTTCCTGTTGGGTTTCAGTGAAGACAAAAATGAGCCCCGCCCCCGCGCTGTCCCCCCAAACCCAGCTGGCAGACTGACCCAGCAGTCAGGCTGAGGGCTGCGGGGGTTTCCGCGTGTGGTGTTACGTGTTCCCTCGGGTGAGGCCTTTCACACCCCATTCCTGAAGCAGACGGGCACCCACCCAGGTTGCCGTGTCCCTGGGGGTGGCCGCTGAGCCCCGGCTGCTTTCTTTCCAAGCCCAACGTCCACACGTTGCACCTGCGGACAGTTGAGGCATCTTTGCCACCATTAGTTGCCTCCCGAGTCTCCACTGTCCAGCAGCGGTACCTCGGCCAGCTCTGCGCAGGGACAGTGTCTCCACGACGCTGCGAGCAGGCACTTCAGGGCCATGCCCAGAGCCTCCTGCTCCTCCTGTGCTGCCGCACACATGCACCTGGCACTCCAAGTGCGTGATGTCACCACCTGCGCCTTTGAATTCTGAAGCTGTGGGGAGAGGTTATGTCATTAACCAGTCAGGCCCCAGAGACTTGATAGAGGTGGGCTGAGCGTGTGGACGGCCCTGTCCTTCCAGGCGTGCGAACCTCCACTGCTGTCTCCTTCAGTCCAGTTCTAACCACAGTGAGGACTTCCAGGGCTGCCTCCACGTGGCCTGCCACGAAACTCATGCCAACGAACCTGAGGCAGCTCTGTGGCTTAAGGCAGGAAAAAATCATTCAGCCCTCTAAGGGAGACGGGATTTGCTGAGTTTAAAGACCCTCCTCTGGCCCCCCATAATTTAATCCCTTTCCTGTCCTCAAGTTCAAGGCCAGGCCCAGGTTACTCAGACTGCACCGCAACCCCTCTACTAGTATGCTGATTAACTCCACTGAGGGGAGGAGGAGCTGCCTCTGAGTGCCAGGACCCAGGCTCCTCATGTGTGGTATCAGGACCCTCGTCTTCAGTGGGAGCCTGTGAAACACAAGGGCGGGGACCCCCCCCCCCACTCTGCTTCGTTCTGTTGTAAACATGCAGACACGTGCAGGTGTGAGCACATAGGACCCGGCTGTCGGCCCCCATGCGTGCCACATCCTATGGTGATTGGGGTCCGTTCTGGGTCGGCAGGAGAGGGCCCTTCGCGGCCACGGATTTTCTGCCATGGACACCCCGCAGAGAGAACCAAAGTTGGCCAGAGGGACACCTTGTAGAGAGGACAGCATTGGTTTACAAAGTCAGGTCCATCTGTCAAACGGACAGAGTGTTTGCTGACAAGTGCGTGAACTTGGTCCATAATTCTACAAGCCGCGCTGGCTGCACACCCACCAGGCAGAAGTGAACAGCACTTTGCTTCTGTGACTGCCGTGTGAGCGTGCATGTCTCTCTGGTTTTCCCCTGTGGGCTTTGGGCTAGTGTGTTGAATATTGATCTTTAAAAACCTGGGCATAAATAGAGCTTATTTAAGCTGTCCACCTGTCTGTCCCTTGAGGGGACCAATGGACTGGGAAGGAATAAGAATGCACCTCTGTGGACGTCCAGTCGCACTGGCCACACCTCAGTGCACCACGCAGAGCGCTGGCGTTCAGATCTCACGGAGCGCCAGGAAAACCCAGTGGTCGAGGCCCGAACCCCACGGGGGCCCAACCTCACCTCCGCTCGTCGCCACTGGCAGCTCGCTTTATGCTGGGAGGCTGGCTGGGTCCGGCTGGTGCCTAGAAACGCTTTCTGTGTGCCTGTGTAATCGCCGAGGCAGCCGGCACCTAGGGGCCGCCTGTCCTCTGACCTGACCTCGCTGGGGACCTGCTTCCTCAGGAAGTGTGCATGTGGCCGTGGTGCTGTCTCTGTGCCTCCCAGGGGTCCCCTGCCTCAGTGGTCACAGCAACAGAGAAGGATGGGTGTGGACAGACAGAAGCCTGTCTTCCGTCCTGTTCTCTCCGAGGGCTGGCCATCCCCTTGCGTTTCTCAGTTGCAGGAAGATTAGCTTTTGGCTCAGATCTAAGCGGTCTGTCCACGTGGCCATTTCCTGCATGAACGGCCGCTGCTGGTTCCAGGCCTTTCTGGGCAGAACGTGAATCAGACCGGGAGGATCAGACCTAGTTTCTGATTCCCTGGGGCCGGCACTGAATGGCCGGTCAGTGGGAGGGTGTGTCCGAGCGGGTGACGGGCCCATGGGCGGCACCGAGCCGAGGTCTGTCCCCGGAAGGTCCCAGCAGCTAACTGCACGCTTTCTTCCCTCTCCCGCTCGGTTCGTCGTGCCCTCCTCCCCCCTCTGCTCGCCGCTGGCTCGTGGCCATGGCCTCCTGCTCACCTGCCAGCCTCCGGTCCTTCAGTTCCGACAGGTCTCACACCCTGAGCCACGCCTCCTACCTGCGGGATAGCGCCATGATCGACGACGCCGTCCTGATCCCCAGTCACCAGGTAGGTGGCCCTGCGCTTGCCTGTCTCTGGGCTGCCAGGTACTGGGGGGTGTCCAGGGCAGCCCCTCTTCATCTGGGAGAAAATCACGGGGACCTGTAAGGCCCGGCGTGTGAGACGGGAGGGCTCTTCTAGACTGGGGAAAGTGTTCACTAGGTCTCTCAGTGACCCCAGGTTTTCTAAGCCACACTGCTTGTTTCTTGAGTTCTTCTGTGTTCTGTGGGGTTGCATATGGAAATCAGCTCCCCCGGAGAGTCTCTAGTGGAGGGGACAGTGTGAGGTAGGTGCATTTACGGAAGGTCATGTGACACCTCTCGGTATTTAGAATTGTCATCGACGGAGAAGATGTAGCATTTTTAGGGGACCCTTTGATATTGGGTGTGATTGTGTCGGTGTTGGCTGGCTGGACACGCGACTACGCCAACACCTGCTCTCTTCACAGGCAATCACACAGATGTGATCCAACATCAATAGTGTCATTCACACAGGGGTGCATGACAAACGATCCTTCGTGCACCTCGGTCTTGCATTTTCAAGTGAGGGTTTCTCCAGGTGGGGCTGCCCGCCTGTGGCGCTGTGTTCAGGGGTGGCAGTATGTCGGTCTGAGCAAGGGGCTGTGCACTCACTGCTGTCTCCATACCTAGGTGTCAGCGCTCACCAAGGAGGCGGAGAGGAACGCCTACCGCCTCAGCTGGGGCCCCGAGACCCTGGACAATGTGGCCCTGTCTTCCAGCCCTATTCACTCAGGGTGAGTCGCTGGTATCGTGTGTCCCGAGCGAGGGTAAGCGAGAGGGGTGTGAAAATGACCGCTTTGTCCGGCGGCTGGAGCTGGTGGCCGGCTTACAGAGGAAGTGACCTTTGCTTAAACTCGTAAATAACACGGCTTGTCCAACATGGGCCCTTTCTGCACAAACCAGCAAGCAGGGTCAGACTCAGCCTAGAAAAACTGACCCTTGTTTTTAAATAACCAGCAGAACCACGTCAGCTTGCTAACTAGCCAGTACCAGAGGCGGCCAGACTGTTGACGCTTTCTCTTTAAGAAGTCTGAAAAGGAGAGGCAGGATTATTTATTTTCTGGAAAGTTGTACGTACTAAGATTAACTGACTAGTTAACAGACGCCTTTGCTCACACACGAATGCGTTCAAAATGAGGCTCCTGGAAGTCCAAGTCCTGCTCTGTTTGCGGCAGGGAACGTGGTGCAGCCCTTGGTCCTACCCTTCCCGGGGTCAGCGGCCACTTGCGACGCTGAGCAAGCTGCGTCTGGTAGCAGCTCAGCAGAAAGGAGGGCTCTGAGCCCATCGTTGTGGGCGTACTTCCAGACGTTCTGCAGGGATAAGAGTTCAGTTGTGCGGAACGCAGATTCCATGGGGAGTTTCCAATTGTGACGCTCTTCACAGTTGAACTTTCCCTTACAATTCAGTAGTTTGGTCATATGGTCATTTCATAATTATATGTAAAGCCCTAAAATTTATTTGTTCATTTAATCACTTTTTCTAAGCCCTGCTCATACATTATCTAACTGAATACAACACTTTGTATTTATCCAAACTCCTTATCCATAATCCTCAGGACTATTTTGGATTGTGGATCCTCTCTTGTCTTTATTATTCTAAAATATTCTTCTTTCAGGAAAGCATTCTGAGATGTTCTTAAAATTTTTAGGGCCTCTTAGTTCAATCTTCTACTAAAGATTCCTAGAATGTGAAATTAGTTACATAGATATGGAAAATAATAAGACTTGTTCCTTGTTAAAAAAGCAAAAGCTAGTTCCTTATGCAATACTTATTCAAGGGAATAAAACCCAAAATAAACCTCATCCAAAATTAACTACATATTTTAACTGTAAAATGAGATAGTTAAAATCCAACAACTATAAATTATTCAAAAAGCATAACATTGCACTCTGCTGCTAAACTTCTGAACAAGGACGAGAAGAAGGAAAAGCTGTTTGACCGGAGTGTTGAAGGCCCAGAAACCAGCCCAGCGAAGTCCTCAGGGGTCTACCCAGGGAAAGATGGCCTCAGCCGTGATGTGATTGACCGTTGATGGCCGAATTTACTGCCGAGTCGACGTCTCGAGCATTCCGTGGTTAGAGATCAATCACTTATGAAGATAGGATCTTTACAGTCTTGGTCTTCAGCAAACTGGTTCCTCCCAGAGCGTCCAGCAGGGTCGCCCACAAGGTCCTCAGCTCCCGGAGCAGAGGCCAGGCCCCAGCCGGTTCCCGCAGTCTCTGTGGTCGAGGCCCTGGCTTCCTGACGTCAACAGTGCCAGTCGTCCCACAGGGCCCATTTCGGACCACCTGTGAGGAAGGGCTGGCGAGGCCTACCAGCCTCCATTGCTGCGGAGAGCCAGGCGGATAATGTGTCCCGAGTTCCTCGCGTGTTGCTGAACTCTGCAGAGCGCCACACCTTGAGCAGGCGCTGAGGAAAACAGGTCAGCAGGCCCAGCCTCCCCAAAGGGACGCATCTGTGTCATTTGATGCTGGAAGACAATCTGTGGAAGAGAGAGAACGCAGTGTCCCCTTTGGAGGCGGCTCAGTCAGACTGTGTCGGGGCCCTGTCACCTGGGATGTGGCGTGGGCCGTGTTAGGCAGACAGTCAACAGTCAGAGTGTCAGTGCACTTCCCTGGAAGGCGAATGTTATCTTATGGATCCCACAGGGGAACCTTAAGGTCACAGGCTTCTTAAATAATCAGCATTTTGTCCAGAAAGAAGAGGACTCAGTAGAGTCTGGTCAGTACTTACACATCCCTGCACACGCCTTCCAGGTGGCTCCCGAACTCCAGACCAGCCAAGCCGACTGCATTCCGAGTCCCCTGGGGGGACACAGTCCTCCTGTCAGGCCCACTCACTGGGCATCCCTGTTGCCCAGGGATGCCTCACTCCACTGTAGTGTGTGCGCAGACCCACGGGACCCATGGCTCTGACTGATGGGGAGTGACCGCCGAACCCTCGATCCTGAGTGTCGTGGCATTTGAAAGCTACCACCAAATGAATGGACATGAACTGCATCCATGATCTCCTATCATGTAACATTGAGTTTTGGCAGTTTTATTCATCATACATCTGGTTCCTGAGTGGTTTTTGTATATTTTTTCAAGGAACTGGGGTTCTTGGGAAAATTCTTAAGCCACTTCAAAATCTGCCCAAAATGTCAGGGAAAAAAATGTTTTTTGAGAGAGGGGGTAATAAAGTGAGCTTTTGTAATGCACCTGCCACTGGTTTCAGACACGACATTCTAGCAGGTTCCCCAGCGGGGCTGCGGGCGAGCAGAGGGCCCAGCTGTCCCACGAGGCAGGGCTAGTGGTGTCTTCCGCCTCTGCTCTGGGCTCCCAGCGGCTGACGTCCGCCGACCAAAACAATCTGACTGCCCAAGAGACACGGCCAACCTCTGGCCAAGGAAAGGCCGGCAGGTATATTCCAGTGGTGGTTCTTCAGAGTGGCGTGGCCGACTCATCAGTGAGCCTCAGTGTCGCCAGCTGCCCAGCGATACTGGAACCAGCATCATCGTGAATTCGCAGTTCTCGGCTTCACGAGGGCTTGTGAACGAGCAGACGTAAGGCGTGGTTCCTAGTAACGGCTCGTTTTTCCATTCGTTTCAAGTATTATTCCAAAGCTCTTTCTTTTTACAGCTTTTTAGTGAGAGCCACATGCCAGCAATTAAATGTCAGTTTCTCATGTTATCCTACAAGAAGTTATAGCAACTAGAAGTCCATTAAAGATCGATTTTTTTCATAAAAACACATCGAAGACAGTTTTGCTGTGAGTCTAAAGCTACTCCAAAAAGTAAAGTCCACTAAAACCCCCGTGAAGCCATTGGCCCAGATGGGGGAGTGGATGTTGAAGTTCGAGGAGGTGGAGATCGCGTGTGGCTCCACAGCACGACTGTTTCAGAACCTCGAGCAGTTGGCCTGGTTGTTCGTGGATTTCAGACGCCCTAGTTTTTTTTAAAGGCACATGAAGGTAAATTCTTCTGGGTGAAGAAAATGACTGTATAAGTAGTTCCACAACTGTTTTGTGAGGTTGGCTTTCTGGTCCCTCAAACGTGTGGCCTTCTGTATGTCAGGCACGAGTGTGCCAGGGCAGCAGACAAGCCTGTGCTGTGGGGTCCGACCAGGCCCCCCACACACACCGGCCAGCAGCTGGGGCAGGGCCCACAGCCTGGAAAGAGCCCCAAGGCGACGTTGGCACAGTCAGTCTCTGCTGCCTGCCCGTGGGTGGTCTGTGCTACCTGCTCTGCCTCATCATTGCTGCCACTGCTCGTCCTGGAAGCCGGTCTCTAAACTGTGCCTTTTCCATCCACATGCCCTCTGTGGTGGCCTGCAGGGCACCACCAGTCTTGAGGAAGTGTTAACAGTGTGAATGAAAGGCTTTGGAGACAAAGCTCTGTCCATCAGTCTCATCCTTTGCAACTTTCCTTTCAATGCTCCTTGACGGTTTCTGGGCTCCGGGACACTAGCCTTGTCAGTGCGCCCTAGCCAGCGCTGAGCAGGGCTGCAAGGGGTGCCCATGGCCCCCTGTGCACCAGGGCCCTGAACGGGGCCCGCGGAGCCACCCTGTCCGCGCTCAGCATCTGCACAGAGCGATGCCCCCCGTGGCGTTTCCATCTTCTCCCTGTGAAGACAGCAGAGATGTGGAATAATCTGTTTCATTCCAAAGCCACTTCTGATCCTCCGGGATGTTCCACAGCCCCTTCTCTGTGCTAAAGTATCTGTTCTGTTGCAGCCGCACCTCTCCGTGTCTCGATCGCGACAACAGCAGGTGACTGTGCATCCTTCACCCGCCCGTCCCAGCCGCCCCCCACCCCCGCCACCCAGGGTGCTCCAGTGCTCAAACACCTGGCAGGGATGCAGTTGCACCCCGGCCACGTCCCTGCCAGGTCTCCTTTTCTGCGGTGGAGGGAGAGTGGGCATTTTGCATTTCACCGGGAATTTTCTGGGATTTTGCCCAAAGTAATACAGCCCCGCAGGGAAGGCTGCCTGGCTGTCGCTCGGCTCCCCGCATTGCCGCTCCTGTGGTGAGAAAGTGCTCGTGAGCTGGACAGTTAGTTATTCCCAGCAAGCATGCACATTGGTGGACCTGTTTTAAAGTTCTGTTAAAAGCAGTGACTTTAAGTGTCACTTAGCAGGTTTTTTAAAAAACTGCATTCTAGGTGAGCTGGAGGCTGGAAGTGGGTTAATAGTGCGTCCTCGCTGGTGCTGCTGTAAACCCAGCCTTTGATACGTTGGAAATTGCGCTATAGAGTGAGGCTAGTCAGCATTCTGAAACATCCTTATCCTGTGTTAGTTCAATAAATTATTTTTGAGGGTTTGTACCAGTTACGGCATTTTTGTTACACAGTCATCCATCACGTTGGACAGGTTGTCCATAAGTAAAGCAATTTCATATTTCCAATTTTGAAAATTTTATAGCCATCCTTTCGGTTTTCCTGAACACTAAACGTGATGTTTCTACCTGTGAACACTGTGAGTGATAAATGGTTTTTTGGTGATTTTAGCAAATTTGAGCCACATCTTTTTTAAAAGACATTTTCCATCCCCATTTCAGGGGATGGGAATGGAAGGGTTTCCAAGGAATTCAGGGGACTGTGGAGCAGAAGGCTCAGACGCAGCATCCTCACCAGAACTGGACCTAACCCGCGGGCCTCGCTGTGCGTGCGGATCACTGAAGCACCCTGGTGACCCTTTTTTCTCCCTATCTCACCCCAAAACTAACTGAATGCTGCAGAATCCTCCCCACCCCGCCCTGGGCTCCTGGATGAACTGAATTGAACTAAGCACCCTGGACTAGGGGGAGAGTGACCCTCCGCAGACCAGGCCCTCCCTCCCCCTTGCGCCCTCCTCCAAGCATGTATCTGGGTAGCTAATCAGGTGGCCTCAGGCGAGTCATCTGCATAATAATGGTGGGTCGCTTTTGCTTTTATTCTTTTTAAATTGTGATAACACTGAATCTCACAATTTAGAAAATCTGGATAAGACTTTCTAATTTGCATGATTGCTGAATTTTATCCAAAGCAAGATGTGCAGTTTTAGCCAAGGACAGCATGTGACACTTTCGTCCATAGAGTCTTAAGTCAGTGTGCGGTGCAGTGTGCAGATTTTCCTGCAAAACCGCTCATTGACTGGGTTAACCGCAGAGCAAAAAGGAACCTGTTTCTTGGCAGAGCTGCCCTGTGCCTGTGCCTTCCCAGCAGGAAAGCCCCAGAGCACCTGCAGCAGGACGTCCCGGCAGCTTGCCTGAGCCTGGCAGCAGCAGTGAACGGTGCAGGGGAGTTCCTACCGGGAGCCACCCCGGAGTGTGTGTGTGGGAAGTCTTGTTTTAAGGGGGAGAAAAGGGCGACCTAAAGACAGGAAGCGACTGGTATGCAGCCACAGCAGTGCTTCGAGGCAGAGCCAGATCGGTGGTGGACGGGAGAGGGGCCCGGGGAGGCCACGGCGCTGCTGCGGTGTTGCCTAGTGAAGTGGCAGTTCGTGTTTTATTTAAGTAGCAACGTTCAGAAACGAGTAGCAGCTCCATCGTCCCATTGAACCGCCTCAGCAACGTCCCAGGTCCCAGTAGGTGCTCAAAAAAAATGTTAGTTTCTCCATTTGGTTCCTAGGTGCTGTGTTGTGCCGTCACTTTGAAGACATTCAAGCTCTCCAAAGCCAGTGGGGCGCAGGGAAAGGAAGGCAGGAGGGGCGGCGTTCGCTGCGCCGTCTCGCCGGGTTTCTATCTCAGGGGGCTGAGTCCTCACTGGCCCTCCGTGCGGGTGGCACGCCCCGGCCTTGCCGACGGCCGGCCGGCCGCACTAACCACAGCCTGAGCCCCAGGCAGACGCCGGCTCCCTCGCACACACCTCACTTCCCGTTTTTGCTTCGGTGCCTCTCACCTCCAATGGCTTACCGACAGCGTCTCGTCCCAGGTTTAGTCTCCTGAAAACATGCGAGAACCGTGCCTATGTAATCGACTCCAGCACCGTCTCACGACTCAACACCTTACAGCCTTCCTTTTGTGCCACTTTTCCTGTGGTGCAAAAAAAGTAGTCTCTTCCATCTGCCTTTAGGATTTTGAAATTTACCCAGAACAACTATCCCTTCATTCAACTCCCAACCCAAGTCCTGACACCTTTCGATAATCTGACATTTTAATGAAAATGCTCAAACACTTACCCAGTTTTACGTTATAAACTATTGGGGCTAAGTGGTCAGCATGTCGACTTCCATCTGGCAGACTTCCCAGCGACACCCAGGTGGACCTTGAATCACTGGCTCTCTTGTTCCCTGTCATGTGGAGAAAAGGCTGCTTTCAGCTCACAGCTCCTCGTGCTCAGCTATTTTATCAGCTGGCTGTCCTGCAGTTACGTTGCTGGAGTCTGATTCTGCGGTTCTCGGGGCCGAAAGACCCGCGCGTGGTGGTTCGAATGAGTTCAGAGTGGATGGGCTGCCCAGAGACCAGACACGTAAATCCCCTTCTGGAGCTGGCCTCTCCCTGTGTTAGATGTAAATCGGGACAGCGCCTCCCGGCTTGCTCTTTTCACTCTGCTGCCCACTCACTCATTCAGCAGTTGTCCTCCTCCCCACATGCGTCACCCACCTTGTGCCAGGACCAGGGGACACGGGGGCGCTGCCACCAGGGCTCCTTCCCAGGCACCAGGGACAAATGTGATTTCGGGTCAGCGAAGCCCTCCTCGGGACTCAGATCCTGAGCCTGTGCCCCACTCCCAGCAGGGTGGCCCCTAGTGGGAGGGTAACATGTCTCAGGAACAGGAAGCTGGGGACAGGTGAATGGGAACAACAGGGTTTCACGCAGCGCAGCCGATGAAAAAGTGGTCAAACACGTACCAAGGCATTTTCCAGCCAGCAATGTAGCCCTTCAGCCTCTGGGTAGAAGGTCCCCAGAAGAGGTGCTCTGCACACCCCGAGGTGGAGACAGTGGTGGTGGGAGCCATGTCAGCGCTGGCCTTGCCAGCACACAGGTGCAAACACCTGGCAGGTGCACGAGCGGAAATGCCCGAGTGCCTTCGGCAGGTGCAGACAGTAGTGAAGGCTGATGGCCATGAACTATGGCAACGAGTTTGCAACAGCACTGGCAGAAACTTAAGTAGCTTTTCTCTAGTTTTCATAAAAATAACACAAACATAAGTTGAAGTCATAAGACAGAAAGAAAACCTTAATATTCACCACAAGTGTTAGCTAGTTCTTCCATTCTTTTGAGCAACAGCATATTTTTAAAAAACAGGTGACTTGGAAGTAAGGAAAGCAGCGAACATTCTCACACAGAGTTTTGATAAAGACCAGCAACATCCATCCGCATTTGGGCCTGAACTGTCGATTACCCTCCCCCCATCACCCCCGTTGTGGCCGCACTAAGCACGCAGCGGGCTGGGGTGCGCCGGGCCTCGGGGTGCCGCCCGCATGATGGCTGCGCAGGCTCTGGGCCCTGCCTGTCCCTTGGGGGACCAGCAGCGGGCCCTCTGTCTAATCACATGCCTGGCGAGCCTGTGCTCTGCGGTGAAGGGTGCTGAGCTCTTTCTCTTCACTTGTGTAAAAATAGCAAATGCACTGTGCTTCGGTCCCACCAGGACCTCGGCTGGATGCCTTCCTGTGTGTTGGGTGTTGCCGTGGACACGGTGCTGTGTGGGGTTTCAGGCTGGGCTGCTGGCTGAGCCCAGGTGCACCCGGGTGTGGCTCCCTTCCTGCTGTTTTGGCGTCCAAACCTCGCAAATGCAACGGCATTGCCGAAGACAGTGATGTGGCCCGTGTCTGGGACACAGGCTGTCTGTCCATGTCTCCGTGTGCGTGTGTGGGCAGGTCTGCTCCCAGGCAAAGCAAGTCCCTTCAAGACGTCAGTGTGTGTGGTGACAGACAAAGTGACAGGAGCCCCACTGACCCTCAGCGTTCAGACCGACCCTTCCCCCCCC
>PVKM010039367.1:0-13781 GCA_004027735.1 Carollia perspicillata | reverse complement strand
TTTCTGTTAAGAAAAATTAGTGGAAATGTTTAGAAAGGTTTTGCCTCTCAAACTTAATTAAAATATACAATAGTTTTTGAGGAGATTTTTGAAAGTCTTTATTTTCTTCTCTTAGAAATAAATATTTGGGTAAATCAAGCAAATAACCATTACAGTATCTATTATTCAATTTTATTATGAACTTTAAAAAACATTTCTGAAAACAGCTCATTTCTGTGCTTGTGCATACCAAGAAAAATTATTCTGACTTCAGTTTTAAAATGTGATCCAAAAAATCCTTTCATATCCTGATTTCAAGTAAACACATTCAGAAAGGCTTGAGGTTGAGAGAGGGAGAAAGAAATACAAAAGAGAACAGGTACTCTTTTCATTTTTCCTGGTTAATCCATTTTAATTAACTTCCTGAGGGGAAATATAAGACGTGAGCTTATTTCTTCAAATAAGAGCACTTTGTGTTGTCTTATATTTTTAATATGTGTGTAAAGAGACTACCCCTGTAGGTTTCATTTATTTCTTACTTATTTTACTGATTGACTGATTGACTGATTGATTTTATTGATTTTATGGAGAGAGCATAAGGGAGAAGGCGGAGGGAGAGAGGGAAACCAATTTGTTGTTCCACTTATTCATGCATTCATCGGTTGACGTGGGCCCTGACCAGGGATTGAACCCTGTATGTTTCTTTTAAATTCATTTTATTTGAGCATCCTGTGAAGTAGGCTCTCTTTAAAGGTGATTGGTTTTAAAAGAACCACTGCCAGTTAACTGCCTGTAAAACCACATGGATTCATGAAAATCAATAAAGAGCTTCCATTGAGAGTTTCACTTGAGAGATGTTTACGTTGTTCTGTGAGGAACTGAAAAGCGGAAGGGCTTCCTGAGGTTTCTCAGGAAGACAGTCCAGTTTATTCATTCATAATAGGATTTTGGCTACAGAAGAGTGTTTTAGATTCAACAGTGGAATTTTAAATGCCTGAGAAAAGATGAAAAGAGAATGTTCAATGACCATTTTACTTTTGTCTCCCTCTTAAATGCAAAAGGGAGGGGAATATACCCAATGAAGAAAGTTAATGACTGAAACCCAAATGAAAAGGTTAGAAACAGCTGCTTAAAAAATATATATGCATTTATTGAACTGACATCATTTAATCAATAAGATCTCATATTTTCTTTTTGTGTTTTTTTTCCATGACAATTCTACAGGCTGAAAGCAAGATAAAACACTCCTGAACTATTGTTTTGTTTAAAAGCAGGGACCTTCTGTTCCATCACTGGACTATATTTTCTGAAGAAACAAACAGAGCTTCAGGGACTTCATTTCTCACCAGCCCCTCAAAATATGAAGTCCAAGATGGGGGTGTGTGACTGGAGCCACAGAAAACTGAGGCAGGGACCAGGCACCAAAATTTTTTACTGGGACATGGGGTCAGTTAGTGGTAAATGCAGAATTAAAGCTGTTCCTGGCAATGTTGGCTCTTGATTTTTGAGTTTGACAAAGAAAGAATTCAAAGCCAAGAATTCTAGAGCAAGAGGATGTTTATTTAGCCGTGGCTGAGCAGCTCAGTTGGTGAGTTCAATCCCCAGTCACTGCACATACAAGAAGCAAGCAATGAATTTGTAAATAGATAGACCATCAGATCAATCTCTCTCTCTCTCTAATCAATAAATAAAAACAATTGTTTCAAAAGAGAAGTTTATTTAGCATACAAAGCAAAAGTATGCTCAAAGAGAAGAAACAAGCAGGGTGTCAGAGACCTGTCTTTACTTCTGGAAAGAAAGTCACAGAAACAGAAGAAGGGAGCCAGCTGGGCTATGTGGACTCAGGAAACAAGTTGTGGAGGCAAAAGAAGGGCCCTTGGACACAGGGTCAGGGGCGTAGCCTGGGAAGAGCTGCTCCTGCCTGCTGCTCTCCTGGTTGCAAGTCTCGTGCGGCCTCTCAGAGCTTAGGAGAAAGAAAGCATAAATACACACTCGAAGAAAGAAGGTGTGGATGCACTAGGTCCTTTGTCTTAATGGTTTTTATCTGTTTTCTAAAGGCAGGAATTTTAGGGGCGGTCTCAGGGGAGGATTGCAATAGAATATTGATCAGCTTTCCAGGTGTTTCCTTTAATATGCTGATCATCAAAATGAGCATATAGGATGAGGGTCATGGTCTCTACTGATTGGTTAGCACTAGGGTAGGAGATTGTTGGTCATTGCCTCTGGTCCTGATGCTAGCCATGGAGTCTCTTTGTCTAGTTTTGCTGCTTTTCTGGGCTTGGAGCTAAACCACGATTGTTACCCATGGTTTGACCAAAACTCTCTGTGGTCAACAGACCCACGGCTTTGTTCCTAAGAATATCTGATGCTGATCAGAACCTCATTGTCCTGAGGGCTTAATACTAAAGGGAGTAGTCGTGCAAGGGAGAGGGAAGCAGATAAGTCAGTATTTGTGCATCAGCTGCCCGTCTCCTGGGTGACACCATTCGTAATATATGAGCCAGGTTTTTTTTTCCACTGCCATTCTCAGTGTTCAGTGTTTGGCACTCCCAGTGCCAGGTAGATGAACTCTTTCTGTTTGATACAGAAATTGAAAAAGAGCAGTAGATTCCCCACCACCACTATCCCTACCCTACCTCTTATGGACAGAATACTTGGGAACAGTATTCTTCCCACCCCTGCTCCTCAAAATAAAACCAGACTGGCATTAGACATCTTACTTGCAACACTGGATGTTAGTAAACAATGGAACAACAACTTCGAAAATCTGAAGGGAAATAATTCTCGACCTAGAATTATATAGTACAATGATGCAAACCATATTTACTGACTTTTTAGCTTTTAGAATGAATCCATAAACATAGCACAATTTAATTGTGGTATATAAATGACAGTAAGCTTGGCAATATCAAAATGGAACTGGCCGGGTAGCTCAGTTGGTTGGAGTGTCATCCCAATATGCCAAAGCTGTGGGTTCAATTCCCATTCAGGACACATACAACAATCAAACAATGAATACATAAATAAGTGGAATAACACATTGATGTTTCTCTCTCCCCACCTCTCTCTCTCTAAAATCAATCAATCAAAATAATGTAGATAAGAGGCATTAGGGGACTGGGAGGTTTGAGGTAGAGCAATTAAAGAAAGTGTAGAACCATTAATATCCTTGGTCTTATAAAATCAGGAGTTGTGGTAGGCAGAACAAAGGCCTCTCAAAGAGGCCCATGTCCTAGTCCCAGGAATCTCAAAGGGAGGTTCCATACAAAGGGGAATGTTAGGTTACATACAAAGGGTAATTAAGTTGTAGGTTACATACAAAGGGGAATTAAGTTGCAGATGGAATTAAGGTTACTAATCAGCTACTTTGAGATGGGCAGTTTATCCTGGATGACTCAAATAACCCCAGTGTGATCATAAGCCTTCTTGTACTTGGCAGAGGAGGACGGAAGAGGGAGAACCAGCGAGATGGCACCCGGAGAAGAACTCAGCCGAGTGTTGCTGACTGCAGATGGAGGAAGATGGTCAAGGAATACAGGAATCCTCTAGAACCTAGAAAGGGCAAGGAAACAGATTCTCCTCTAGAGCCTCCAGAAACAAACACAGCCCTGACAACACCTTGATTTAAGCCCAGTGAGACCAATTCCAGACTCCGACCTCCCAAAATGCAGGATAATAAATTTGTGTTAAGCCGGTAAATTTGTGGTAATTTGTCAAGAAATATTCTCTATAGTTGAAGAAACAAGGGAGAAAAGTGTAGGTATATTAGCTAAAGTTACACAAGTAAATGCCTGTAGAAAGCGTGTGATAGGGATGAGCGAGGAAGGCAGGGTGTAGGACAGCATGGGCAGAGGGTCCATCGCAAACCAACCAGTGAGTGCACACTCCTATCTCATCCGAAGGCATTCCATCCAATGTTAAAAAATGGTGTAGGCCAAATAAAGATAGCTGTGGATAAAATACAGCCTAAAGACATTCCCTTTGAAAATAAAGAAAATAAAAATAGTGATTATTGGGAGGAAAGAGGTAGAAGGAAGAGGCAGAGAGCTAGGGAAATTATGTACCAAAGCAGGAGTAAAAAGATAATGTAAAACATTGAATAAATTGCCCTGGCCAGCTAGTTCAGTTGGTTAGAGTGTCGCTCCCATATGCCAAGGCCGTGGGTTCAATCCCCTGTCAGAGCACACACAAGTCAACCAAGGAATGCATAAGTAAGTGGAACAACAAAGAGATATCTATTTTTTCTCTCTCTCCTTTAAATCAGTAAGAAAAGCCCATTGAATAAATGGATGAATATCTACATAGGGATATGAGCGGGATATCTCTTATGTGGGATAAGAAGGTTACCATTCAAAGAGCTAAAAATGAAAGCACTCTGACATTCAGGTGGCTGTCCCTAAGGGACCCCTGTGCACTGCTGGTGGGAACATAAACCGGTGCAGCCACTACGGACGGAAAACAGTGTGGAGGTAGGTCCCTCAAAAATTTAAAAGTAGAACTGCCATGTGATCTAGCAATTCCAGTTCTGGGTATACATCAAAGGCCATGAAATCACGATCTGTCTTAGTTCTAGAGAGAGTAAATAGATATAACCCACATAAACAAATGTTATTTGGTGTCCTCCACAGTACAAAACGGTACAAAAGGGTCCTGAATTTGAGAATTGTCCTAAAAGGGGCATGGTCTTCGAACTGGGTGCTCTATCCATGGTGTACAAAAGGTGCAGATAGTTCGTCTGTTTCCAGATTCCTAATGTCCATCTGTGCTCTGTGCTGGCTTCATAGATTTCAGAATTCTGTTCCTCATCGAAACTTAGGCGCTCTTCTCCCCGCCCCTTGCCCCCACAAGTTCATATTTCTGAAATCCAACGCAGGTTACCATCTGTTTCAACCAGGTGACAGTTGGTAGGTGATAGTTGTCTTTGTCTGACACCTCCTGGTAAAAGCAAGGAAGTGCCAGCCTCATAATGAAGAACAGATGCCAGTGACTTGGAAGAAACCCCCTGAGACCAGAGTGGAGCCGTTTTTTAAAGAAATGCTGCTTCAGCAACATTCTCGATGCCCAAGACCCTTGTACGGGAAATAAAGGACATTGGCTCTGAGTGGAAGAGTGATTGGTATGAGCCTCCCAGACTGACGACAGACTGTTTAAAAATATTTATTTTATAGGTTAAAAATAAATCAATGTCAATAATTTTGAAAGGTTTTTAATAAGTATAACATTTCAGTGTTACATTACTAATAATTATAATTTATAATACTTCACAGGAAATTAAACAAAATTTAACTTTCTGTTGCAAAGAATTATGAGACTTATTATTTTCAAACATAAATTATATGTTACATTAGGATAAAAATCTGGGGGAGAGGAAGTGGATTGGAAATATGAATTTAAGGAGAGAAAGGAATGATAAAATTTCCCATTATTGAAGAGGAGATTGTGTATTTTTGTAAATGGATGGTGGTCCTTATCAAAGCCACTAAAGTATTTGGAATTAATGGATACATTTAAAAGAATGATGCTGACAGTTAAATTTATGTCAAAATTTCAATATGCAGCCTTGGCTGGTGTGGCTCAGTGGACTGAGCACTGGCCTGAGAACCAAAGGGTCTCCAGTTCAATTCCCAGTCAGGGCACACGCATGGGTTGCAGGCCAGGCCCCAGTAGGGAATGCAAGAGAGGCAATCATACATTGATGTTTCTCTCCCTCTCTTCCTTCCTTCCTTCCCCTCTCTAAAAATAAATAAGTAAAATCTTTAAAAAATGTTTTTCAATAGGCACGAATTATATCCTATGTACCTAAATAAAATTTGATGAGTAATTCTAGTTGTGAAAATAGAAATGCATGAGGGAATATATACTTTGAAAAACTTCTATGTGGCATATACTAGCAAAAAGGTTTGAAGATTGCTAATCTAGAACTTTGGCAAACGTGAAAATTGTTCAGAAGATTCAACCTATTGATAGGAACAAGGGGCGTGTATCTGGAGCTGTGGAATTCGTGGGATTGAAAGCGTTTCAGAGTATTTTATTTTTTACTTTTTATTGGGGCAGGAATAGTTCTTAGGGCAGCAGTTACCTCCCAGATAATGGAACTCCTCAATCCACTCTCTGACTCAAACCGGCACGCTGTGTTCAGCCTTGAGCCCAATGCTGTACAAATGTGAATAGGGGAGAAGCTCGGTCAAAGGCAAGGTACTGATCGGCAGGTTCTGTGCGACTCCTTTGTGGGGCACAGAGAAGCAGCTTAGGACAGAGGAGAAGCGTAACTGAAGAATGCAGAAGACTGGATTTCAGTTGAGTTCCGTCCTACTTGAAATAAAAGCTCTGACAAGCACATTCAGGAAAAGAGATCATGCCAGAAATATTCAAATTGTATTGGACCCCTCTCAGACACACACATACACAAAACATTTTTTTTTCTCCTTTCTGAATAACTCAACCCTAAACTCCCCCCACTGCTAGCCCACAAAATGCTCCAGATTGCTTTGGAATGAAGACAAAAATAATTCACTTCATCTCCCTTCACATTCCATCACTAATTACTACAGCTATCGTTTCTCAAGGCAGCTATAGTGGCTGAAACTTGGAAGATCCCAGGGCTGGGATCTTTAAAGAATAAGATCCCTCGCCCTGGCTGGTGTGCCCCAGTTGGTTGGGTATCATCCAGAAAACCGAAAGGTTCGATTCCTGGTCAGGGTTTGTGCAAGAGGCAACCCACTGACGTTTCTCTCCCTCCCTTCCCTTCCCTCTGGAATCGGTAAAATTAAAACATTTTAAATAGAGAATAAGGATCCCTCTTGCTCATGAGAATATCTGTTTCAGTGACACCCCTTTTCCTGCTTCATTCACCTCCTGATTTTTCACTTTCTTGGATTTACCCAATACTTTTCCCTCCAGTTTCTAAGACTTCTGAAACCAGACAAGGTCAGCACAAGAAAAAAACATTAAAAATCAATCTCACTTAGGAGCATATGTGGAAATGTCCTGGGTGAAACACAAGCATCCCTTCCACTGATATTTCACTGACAAGAACAGACAGTCACATTACCACATCTAGTTGCATAGAACTATAATCTGTACTCCAGGCAGCCTGTGCCCAGGTAAAAATTGGTTTTAACTTCTCAAGGAACTCATTTCCCATTCCCTCCACTCAGCAGCAATGTCAAGATAAGCAACTTCCCTCGCTGTCTTCCTCTGCGATACGCATTTATTTCTCGTTTACCCTATACACAGGGCTTACGATGTTGCAGGCCCAGCTCCTTAGAGAAGTCTTCTATTGGACTCAGAGATGAGTTTTGTCCCCTCTCCTCCTGTATTAGATTCAACCTTCAAAACTGAAATTCAAGTTTAAGAGGATTTGGAGATGCCCTGAGGGAAGAATCTGGTTTCTTACTTCCCCTGAATTCCTACTTTCCTTTCTCTTCTATTTTTTTTTTTTTTTGCCAGCTCAGCAGTACAGTTACATAATTAAAAAAATATTTACTCCAGCATGCATAGCTGTGTTACTGGGAAGTTCATCCAAGGTATCCACATTCCATCCTGCCCAAACAGAAGTTCACTCTGATATTGTTAGCGGTTTGATTAATAAAACTTCAAGGGACAGCTAATCTTCATTTTACACAAACTATTTCGGAGAAAAGAAAAAATGGAAAGTTACACAATTCATTTTAAAAGACTTGTTTAACCTTGACACCCAAATCATACAATGTCAACCCAAAAAGAGAAATTTAAAATCTCTCTCACTTATAAACACAGTTGGAATTACCTCCAGAATTTTCAGTTAAATAAACTAATAAGCTCTCTTTTGTGCTAAAAACACCATTTATAAACATAGGTGGAAAAGTCCTAAATAAAATACACACAAACCCATTTCAATCATGTAAAAAGAACAAGCTTCCAGAATAATTTAGGGATGGTTTATTATTAGGAAACTACCAATGTAATTCGTCAGATTTAAGAGATTTCAAGAGAAAGCCACATGATCCTTTTAACTGATGCACAAAATACATTTGATAAAAGTAAATGCTCATTCATGACAGACTACAAATAGGTGAAAACCTCCTTTACTGATAAATGGACTCCACTTAAGACCTTCAACACTCATTCATACTGTGGTCACAATCCGCCTAAGTAGAAGCTAGAGGTGACCCTGACTTTGATCTAAAAGAAACACCAGTGAAGTGTCAGGATGCTTGTCCAGGTCTAGGGAGTATGACATGATTCATTCCTCCCAGGTAAGCAATTCCTCCCAAGTCATGCCATTCCCAAAGAGAAGTGAACCCATTTCCAGGTTTCTCACTGTTCCTTCTGTCTTGTCATTAACCCCTGACCACTGGACAGCCAGGAATGCCCAATGGAAAAGCAGCACTCATGATCAGCTAGCTCAGTTCACTTTCCTTACAGTGATGTCTCTAAGACCATAATAAAATGCCAGAGAGCACCAGGCTTGGGGTTGGCACGCCAGGAACTAGGACCCAGACCTTCTGGTGCCCAGTCCTCTTCTGTGCAAAAACATCCTTCTCAATTTCTTATGAAGTCTAATTATCTCCTTTAAATATTTTGGGGCTTCTATGGATACTCATGATCTTAGGGACTTACTTTCCACCTTGAAATAGTTGGAGGGGCTGGAGAAAGGGAGAGGGCAGATGGGATTAAATGAACTGGAGACCTTCCCAGAAGAAAGGCCATCCTTATTTTTAGGATCATTCTAGGGCACTGAGTTAGAGAAGCCCGAGGGGGTTCAGGGAAGGAGGCCATGCTGCAGAAGCCAGGAGGGGCAGGCCACTGTGTCTGATTATGCAGGCTGTGGATGGCATGACTTCCAGTCACATCATACTCTATAGATTAGTGCATTTATTGTAACCATCTTGGGGTAGATGGCAGGAAAACATCCTGGAAGCTGGAAGGAGTGTCCGTTTCTAATCCAGTATGCATGGCCACTGGGTAAGTACGGTGGCTACCTGTACTGATGAGAGAGGGTTTGACTGCAGCAGGGCTAGAATAAGATGTGGGGATGGATCAGCCATGCTCCATTCTGGAATTAAGATCTGGGTGCCAGGGCCAAGCCCTGCACAGCAGGAATTCCCGGGGGACCAGTGGATTCTGACTTCTAGCCCTTCCTTCTCACGTGGCTCTGCCAAGAATCAGCTTCAACTGGAGCACCCGCTGTCTGTTCCTGGCCTCATGATCTTAGGGACGTACTTAAGTTCCTATCTCTGGTGCCTGCTTGCCTCAGCCCTCTGCTCTCTGCCACATCAGCATTCCCCATTGCAGTCTCCACAGCCTGATTTTTCATTAAGTGCCTTGGGAGTCTATAAGTACAACTGTCTTAATGGGAAGTAATTACTTTGACATTTTCTTCAGGGAGAATGTTTCTGCCCATAAAGAGAAAAATATATGAGGTGACTGACAACACATGGTGCAGAAATTTAAAAACCTCTTGGGGGCCCAGGCTGGGTTAGGGCTCAATTCCTGGTCACAGCACTTATCAAGGTTGTGAGTTCAATCCCCAGTTGCGGTGCTTATGGGAGACAACTGATTAATGTTTCTCACATTGATGTTTCTCTCTCTCTCTTTCTCCCTACCTCTCTCTCTAAAATCAATAAACATATCCTTGGGTGGGAATTTTTTTTTTAAACCTCTTCAGGGTGGGTGGGGAAGAAATTCTTAGAGAATTGTCAAGTTATCAACAGATCCTCAAAGCTACAAAGGAGCCTTTTGAGGAATCCAAGACACAAACGAGAATAAAAATCTCTTTGAGGAAGTAGAGATGCAATCAAAAGGCTTGAAATCAGAACCTCAGTGGAAATATTCCTGGTTTTTACAAGGGCTTTGGTCTTTCAGAGGTGAAAAGAGCCTTTAATGAAATTCGTCTAAGTAAACATACAAAATCTGAACTACAAAGGGTTAAAAAAGAATACACTGGACGTAGGAGAGTTGGATGCTTAAAACTGGAAACAGAAAACTGAAATGAGCTCAGTGATCTGATCAAACATTGTCAGAAATTTCCCAAAGACATAGCTCATGCTTTTGCTTAAAAAAAAATGAAGTTCAAGTTTTGAGTAATGGCATTGTGCAGCTGAAATAGCTGGCAGGTGACCAGACTGAGAAGTTAAAAAACAGATGATAGATGGCTCACAAAAGGAACCTTTGTTAACGATAGTTGAAAAAGATAGAGGTCATTTCCAGTCCGAACCGAGTGCTGAGCTGCTAGCCCAGCAAGGACAGAGAGGCTGGAGCCTTGCTCTTGCTCGCTGCTCTAAGCCAGAGCTCTACTGGAAAATGAATACAGAACTTCACATCAGAAAGTTGATATCTTCAATGAACTCAGGCAGAAAGGCAGCATTCTTCCAAAGAAGCTCTTTTAGGAAGAGTAAGGCTGGGAACAGAGAGAGCAGAAATATCAGTTATAGAGTAGGTAATATTCCACAAGCGGAAAATTCGAGAAAGGGAGGATGAAGTACAGGAAGCAAAGATCTTATGAACCCAGGTTTCTCTTCATGGTGTGACAGCTGGCTGATGGCATGCACTGCAGATGAGCTCCAGGGAGAGGGTGCAAGCACTAGCCCGAGACAGATATTAATACATGTGCATCAAAGATAATGCTTTCTCAAAAGCCAGGGATGTCCAACCAACCCCAGGAAGACCGTAACAATAGAAACCTTTCAGAGGGATTTATTAATCCAAGGTCTGTACTTTGGTCCACCCTTTGAAACTAGTGAAAGCCTACAGTTGTTATTTTTAACATTTTTTAAAAATAGTTATTGATTTGAGAGAGAGAGATACTGATTTATTGTTCCACTTATTTATTCATTCATTGGTTGATTCTTGTATGTGCCCTGACTAGGATCAAATCTGCAATGTTGATGTATCTGGTCGATGACACTCTAACCAGCTGAGCACCCAGCCAGGGCTATAACTATTATTGATATTGTACCCACCTGGAATCTCTTACTCTTGTCTTAGTGGAATAGATCTGTTAAAGTGAACCTGTGTCCATCAATAGTCCTATATCTGGTCTTAGGAGGTCATTTCAGGTATCTAATATAATACCTATGCCTTATCTGCATCCTGGTATAGTTTTATACAGTGAGTCTTACAGGAAAACTCATCAAGATTTCACATGTATTCCACATACATTTATTAAGAGTCTTTCATGAGTCAGGAATTTCATAAGTGTTAGAGATATGACAAGGAACAAGACAAAATTCTTAAATTGGTAGCACTTACATTCTGACAGAGAAAACAGGTGAGTAATAAAAATTGGCGATGCCAGGCAGGGATAAGGGCTGTAAAGGACAACCAAGCAGAGTAACAGGGAGTCATGGGAGTGCACCTTATATATGGTGGTCAGGGGAGGCTGCTCTAAGAGGGCAACATTCGTGCAGAGACATGAGTCGGGGGAGGTGAGCTATGTGAAGATCTGGGAAAGACCCTGCCTGCCAGAAGGAACAGCATGTGCAAAGGTCCTGAGCCAGAGCATGTTTGGTGTGTTGGTGTTTCAGGCAGAGAGAAGAACGCGTTTGGGAGCTGAGAGGTGACAACTGAGAAATAACCTCTTATGTTCTCACATATACAAAGAAATGAAATTTCTAATGGCTCCAAGATAGGGCAGGTGGGGAAGTAATGAGAGAAGATGTTGGAAGGGTAAACCCCTGCCAAATTCTATTGTGCATTACAAGTCAGATTAGACTTGCAATTTTAGTCCAGTAGTATATCCTATCATATGTTGAATCCTCACCACATGTTAGCAATGTAATAAATCCTTCACTAGGATTTTCTCACTTGATCCTCATAAACATCCTATGAACTCAGAACCAATGTTATTTCAGTTTTATAGGGGAGGAAACTGAGTCACAGAGTGGATGAGTAATTTACCCAAGGACCCAGAGCTAGTAAATAGCAAAGTTGGCATAGGATCCCCCACGTCAACTTGAGTCCCAAGCCTGAACTCTTATCCTCCGCTACTCTGCAATTTTAGATGATCTTTCTGATTTCAGTGTAATGAAGGACATAGAGGGGAAGGAAGGAAACCTACTAGAGGGAGGAGTTGGGGGGAGAGATGCTGGTAGTGGGACTTTGGTCATGGGAGTGGGGTTGAGAAGAAAGAGATGAGCTCGAGAGAGGCTTGGGAGGTGGACTGGTCGGGATTTGGTGTCTGATTGGACCCAAGGGAGCAGAAAAGGAACGAGGGAGGAAGAGAGAGAGAGAGAGAGGAGTCAGAGACGATTTCCAGATCTCTGGTTAATTAAACTCTGCAGGTACCATTTAAGAAGGTCAGACACTAAGTAAGGATGGCAGGTTGAGGCTTAGGGGGGAGATGGTGAGTGGTTTGGGGCTAAGGATAATGGAGTAAGGACCTCTGAAAATCTGCTCCTCCACGTAAGCAGTAAGATCACTGCGGGGAAAAAAGTCAAAATTAACTTTTTTTTTGAACTCTAGTAATTAACCAAAGGCTTGCAAAAATCCAAAGATCATTTATTGAAGAAAAATGGCCAATCTCTGAAAAATGACAGAGATTTGTGGTGTTTTAACTTACCCTACTCTCTCTCCTGCTCCCTTCCCTAGTTCTGTGAGTCTCATGGTTCTAGTGTTTCGGAAAAACGGACTCTGACACGACGTGGGGTCAACGGAGTGAGCACTTTATTAACCCATGCGGACCCAGAGGAAACAGCCTCCAAATTCTGGGCACTGAGGAGGGGTCAGGTGGGTGGTTAAATACTCTTGTAGCAAGGCAGGAAGAGGTGGCGTCACATGGTACAAGCAGGAATGTGGAAGCCAAGACAGAAGCAGAGGGCGAAAATTGCCCCGGGGCCGGGACAAAGAGATAGTAAGAGATTGACTGAGTCCGAGACAGAGTCAACTAGTTAACAGGTGGTCATCTGGAGCCTGGGGGCCAGCAGGGAGTTATCAGAGGTCCGGAACAGAGTGCCAGCTTTAACTTTTACTACACTAGAAGCTGTGGAAACCCGAACCTCGCAGCCACCATAGGAGTAGAAGAGGTTTGGAGCTCTTCAAAAGCCCCAACTGAGGGAACTGTCACTATCTGACCTACCTGAAAGCTCCATTCTCAGGTCTGGTCTCTATTCAATCAGCCTATGAGCTCACAGCGTAAGAACAGCCCTATCGCCAAGACATTTATCAAAAACTATGAGCAGCAATTGTTCAACATTGCAGCTGCCTGAGGTGGCTACACCAGTAGGGCTAAGGAAAGACTAACCAAAATACTAAAATGGAATAACTGGGGAAAGAGATATTCAAAGGGGTCTTTGAAAAGCTAAGGCATGTTCCCGGGGAACCTGAGAGCATGCACACAGAAAAAACTGAGTGAGTGATGAGTGAGGCACAGAATTAGGGAAGCTGGTGCTTTGGAAGGAAAAATAAGTCACTTCATTGAACATTTACTGAGTCTCAGATGTTTTGCTCGGTGCTTACAGTATCCTGTGTTATGGATAAACATGACCACAATCCTCATGTAACAGTTTAGGAAACAGTTTAGGAAATCTCACAGTTTGGGCTCTGTGAGCTTAGGCAACTACTGGCCAAGGTGGCAGGGCTAGTAAGTGGTCATGTCGGGGTTGGAACTCAGGCTGCCTGACTTCAGTTTGTTCTGGGTCTGGATGTGTGCAATGGCCAAGAGTGTAAAATGCAGCTGAGGGGACTGGTCAATGAAGGTGCAAAGCTGTCCGATGGATTTCTCAGCAAGCAGGTCTTTGAGGAACTTCTGGAAGTGTCAGGGCAAGAAGGCTGATTCTAATGGTCTGAAGAGGGAGTAGGAGTGCAGACACAGAAACAGTGTT